>CAIGQV010019101.1:3002617-3022753 GCA_903798115.1 Danio jaintianensis
GCGCCATTTGCGCCGCCTCATTTGCGCGAATCGCGTCATTTGCGCTGCCTCATTTGCGCAAATTGCGCTGCAGGATGTCTATTCGCGTCTTTGCATTTACTTAACATGTGAATCACAAAATAATGTCAGAATTCTGAGGGAAAAAAAATCTAAATTCTGAGAAAAAGTAAAAATTCAGAGATGTTAATTCTGTGAAAAAAGCTGAAAATAAAAGACTTGAACCCAGAATTACAAGAAAAATGTCAAAAAAATCTAATATAAATTTCTAAGATGTCAAAATTTTGTCGCCTGAACTAAATAAAAAAACAAAATAGATATATAAATGCAGAATTCATCATCATTTTGTCTCTATTCCGTTGGAGGAAACAGGCTTGCATCTTCTGCCACTCGTCCAGATCAGTATTTCTTTAAAGGCAGCAGCAAAATGACTTTTTAATTATTTGTATTTTTTCTGCTCAACCAATGCAAAATACAGTGTGTACTGTAAGCCAATGCAATGGCTGTGAGTGTGTGTGTGTGTGTGTGTGTGCATGTGTGTGTCTCACCCGGACCCCGATGCAACCCAGGGACCAAGTATACAAAGACTATTTATTTTTGTGACTTGTAACTCAATAATTTTGTAACTACCACTGATTAATGATTTTTGTAACCAAATGAGTTTGATTGTATTTTTACAACCTATTTAATAAAAACATGCTGGAAATGAACCCGGTAACATCGTGTTCTTAATCCTGCTGAAACAAACTGCATGTGTACGTTATCTAACACCAGTTTTTATTTACTAATGAAACTACACATTTATTCTGAATGAACGTGATCATATTCTCCAGAATCGTACTTTTCAGCATCATAGCTTTTATTATATTTCATTTTAAATAATCTAATAAAATGAGCTAATGGTTTAAAGGAGAGTGGCAAATTATAAAGATATTAAAATGACAATTATTAAATTATTCTGGAGCCTTTTGGAGTTTTTGTAACGTGTTATATTGAATGATATAATACATTAAACATGCACAAACCAAAAATATATAGGATGTGTTTGTTTTTGACCTGTATATAAATATATGAGCAGTATTTACACATATGGAAAGAGATTTGGCATTTTAGCTTATTTTAAAAACTAGTTTGTGTTTCTTTTACATTATTTATTTAAAAGCATATGGTTTTGTTTTATTTTACTATAATGTCTCTACTGAGGCGGCGCAGTGGCACAGTGGGTAGCGCTGTCGCCTCACAGCAAGAAGGTCACTGGTTCGAGCCTCGGCTGGGTCAGTTGGCATTTCTGTGTGGAGTTTGCATGTTCTCCCCGTGTTGGCGTGGGTTTCCTCCGGGTGCTCCGGTTTCCCCCACAGTCCAAACACATGCGCTATAGGTGAGTTAAGTAAACTAAATTGGCCATAGTGTGTGTGTGTGTGTGAATGAGTGTGTATGGGTGTTTCCCAGTGATGGGTTGCAGCTGGAAGGGCATCCGCTGTGTATAACATATGCTGGATAAGTTGGCGGTTCATTCCGCTGTGGCGACCCCGGATTAATAAAGGGACTAATCCGAAAAGAAAATGAATGAATGAATAATATCTCTACTACATACTGCTGCATGAACTGCTTTTTCACTGACATCTAGTGACCTTTTAGTATATTTATTTTGGTGACTATTTTGTCACCATCAACAAAATATTGTACTTACATTAATTAATATGCAGTTTACAAAATTAAAGTAAAAAAATAGTAAGTCAAAGACAAAATTATTAGCAATCCTGTTTAGAAAAGCTCGTTTTATTTTGGCTGGAATAAAATAAATAAATAAAAATAATTATAGATTTATATTATAATTTATAATCTATAATTATATATTTTTCCTTTTTTATATACAATATATATAACGTAAAAAATGCTACGGTCAATATTATTATCCATTTGTCCCCGATTTTTTTCGAACCACCAATCAGGGTTCATACGGTCATGGAATTTTGACATGGTATTTTCCAGGCCTGGAAAAGTTTTGGAAAAACAGAAAAACCCACAAAGTTTTGGAAAAGTCATGGAAAACAGATATCTGTATACTTGAATATAGGTTAGTTGTCTTTACTTCGTTTCTGTCCTTGGCCAATCACATACTCTCACATTATTAGTGCGGTGTAAGCTAAATAAATTTTACATAGATAAATATAAGCTGAAGCTAAATAGATTGTTGTGTGTTTTACGATATGCTGTAATAAATTTGAACATGCATTGTTTTTCTTTTACCATGTGTATGTAGACATTGCATGAAACATTAGGTCATGAAAATTTACTTGAAAGTCTTGGAAAAATCATGGAAAAGTCATGGAATTTTATTAGTAAAAATGTGTATGAACCCTGACCAATGTAAGTAGTAAAATATTATGTACAGTCATCTTGGCAATGAATAAATAAATTAGTTATTAGAAATGTAAAAAAAAAAAAAAATGTATGAAAAAAAAAATGTATTTGGTAAAGAATTTAAAAGGAATAAAAAAACTAAAAATGTCAAACTGTATCTCACCAAAAATAAATGATAAATATTTACTAGAAAATATAATCCTTAAAGTTAATGCACATCTCATTTTATGAAGAGAGCGTGTGCTATTAAAATACCAAGAGCATGCAAAGAAAGAAAGATTAAACTTGCAAATAAAGGATAGATAGTCAACATTTAATATTTTTCAGCTGCTACATGAAATGCATTAGAAATAGTGTTTTATACAACAACAACATTAAATGTGCAAAACAAATATACAAAATAACCACAAATGCATTTATAAAATCAAACGCAACACAAATACGTTAACAATATATATATATATATATATATAAAAAAATATAAAAACATTCAGTGTTCAAAAGCACCAAAAACGATGCGCCCCTCCAAAAATGCATTTATAAAACCAAACACAACACAACGTATGAACAAATATATATATATATATATAAAAAAAAAAAAACATTCAGTGTTCAAAAGCACCAAAAACGATGCGCTCCTCCAAAAACATGAGGCGCGAGCTGCTGCTTCATTAAAGAGTGTGTATTTTTTATGAAGCTGTATTGATGCATAGCCTCTCCCAGACTTGTGCTCTGTGTTCAGGCATCAGGCAGGGTTTGAGGACGGGCTCCAGCGTCTGAACTCTCCTCCTGAAACGCTCTCGGTCTCTGGCCATCTGCAGCCAGCAGGAACCGTCCCGTGCGGATCTGCTCGCATAACTCCAGACCAGCAGAGGGCGCACACACACACGCTCACGAAAACACACCTGCAAGACAAGAAACAGAAGAGCGCTGTCAGACTTTATGTGGTGTATTTGGTGTTGCTGCATGCAAAACTTCACATTGACAAGCCCAAATATTATTATTCAAACTTTCATTGATCCGATTGTCTATAGAGAATGGGAATCTACGTTACGTCGAATTGCGGTCGGCCATATTAGTGGACTAAAGCCTGATTTATACGTCTGTGTTGGTCGCACGTGTCCATTTCCTTTAGAGAGAAACCAGATTACATCATTTGATATCTTAAATGATTTATTTTCATTAAAGTTTTTTTTTTTATTGTGTTTATTTATTGTATTTTATTGTATACGGTTTTTATTATGGGTTTAAATGTAGTCATTCATTCATTTTCTTTTTGGCTTAGTTCCTTTATTAATCTGGGGTCGCCACAGTGGAATGAACCACCAACTTATCCAGCACATGTTTTACGCAGCAGATGCCCTTCCAGCTGCAACCCACCACTGGGAAACACACACACACACACACTCTCATTCACACACATACACTACGGACAATTTAGCTTAATTCACCTATGGCGCATGTGTTTGGACTGTGGGGGAAACCGGAGCACCCGGAGGAAACCCACACCAACACGGGGAGAACATGCAAACTCCACACAGAAATGCCAACTGGCCCAGCTGAGGCTCAAACCAGCGACCTTCTTGCTGTGAGGCAATTGTGCTACCCACTGTGCCACCATGACGCCCTTTAAATCTAGTGAATTGTAAAATATAAATGTCACGTAATGAATTGTATTATTGTTCAAGCAAAATGAGCCATTTACTTTTCTAGAAAACACGAAATGGAACAAAAAAAAAAAAAGGATGATTAAATCTACAATTATTGCTGATTTGAATTATTTTAAATTCATAAATGCAATTAGGGCGGCATGGTGACGCAGTGGGTCACGAAAATCCAAAAAGAAAATGAATGAAATTATTAAATGCAATTAACGTTTTTGAGCTTGAATGGTGTTTTGTAATTAAGGAGGAGTCGTTTTTCACGAATGAACTGATGGAAGTACTACTATAGTGCTATGTCAAATGGTTAAATAATTGTAATAAGTGTTTGCAAAACCTCCCTCTCGTTTAGTTTGTATGTTTTTCCATTGTTTAATACTATTACTATTGATGGTTATTTTAGAAGGATATACACAAACAATATCAAATAGCTATGTTGTTTTTGGGCATTTTAAATAAATTTCTGCTGTTAGTCATGCTGTGTTAGTCACATGACATCTGAGAAACAGGAAGTTTCTCAGAAACTCTGACTGTCAGCTGTTGCCAGGAAGAAGCTGATTCAGAGTTTTTCTGTGTTTACAGCAAACGCTTTCAATGATTTCATCCTTTAGGCATTTCATCTCTGGCCTGCTACTCAATCTTCTATCTATCTATCTATCTATCTATCTATCTATCTATCTATCTATCTATCTATCTTAAATG
Organism: Danio jaintianensis; assembly: GCA_903798115.1. Taxonomy (NCBI): domain Eukaryota; kingdom Metazoa; phylum Chordata; class Actinopteri; order Cypriniformes; family Danionidae; genus Danio; species Danio jaintianensis. The sequence continues at coordinate 3,007,342 of CAIGQV010019101.1, forward strand.
TTTAATGTTTGTTTATGATATGTTGTTATCTTCTAGTCTAACCAGAACCATAAAATCAGAGCACATTACACCTGTCCTCAGGTCTTTACTCTCCCAGTTACATTCAGAATAGATTTTAAAGTATTATTACTTGTCTATAAATCACTAAATGGCTGAGAACCTCAATACATTACAGATATGCTCACTGAATACAAACCTAACAGATCCCTCAGATCTTTAGGATCATATAAACTAGAAATTCCAAGGGTTCAGTCAAAGCAGGGTGAATCGGCCTTCAGCTAATAACAGCGCCCCCTGCTGCTGGAATCAGCTTCCAGAAATGATCAGATGTGCTCCAACATTAGGCACGTTCAAATCCAGACTTAAAACACATCTGTTTAGCTTTGCCTTTACTGAATGAGCACTGTGCTACGTCCCACAGATCGCACTATTGTCTTTTCTTTTATAACCTGTTTTAACACATTTTAATCTGTTTTTAATCATTTTTAATTCTTGTTTTTATTTCCTTGTTTGTTTTATTCCTGTTTATGTAAAGCACTTTGAATTACCATTGTGTATGAGATGTTAAAAATGAAAAAATTCAACCGAACACCTAATAAACACACCAAATATAAGTAATTAAGTAATTTCCATGATGTTTACCATCTTCCGGCCGTTCATAAAGTGTGTTTTCGCTTGACTCCCTTTTAGTCTTAATATTATTATTAGTTAAACTAAACTGAATACCTAATTCAAAGTAATTTCCATGACGTTTACGTTCTTCCCGCCGCTCTTTGACTGCGTTTTCGCTGGACTCTCTTCTAGTCTTAATATTATTAGTTCAACTAAATCGAATAAATAATAAAAACACAGTTTTCTATTTGATGTTTTTATAATTTAAAGTCTTAATAATATTATTTTAATCAAATTGAATACCTTGAGAAACTAGAAAACTTCCAAGAAATTTCCATGAAGTTTACCTTTTTCCCGCTGTTCTTCGACTGCGTTTTCGCTGGACGCTCTTCTAGTCTTGTATCTGCAGAAGGTTGTGTTTTGATCTGCTGTGTGTTTGTTCTGGAACCGACGGACGAGCAGAAGCTCAGAGGATTATACGGATCTCCATTATTGAGGAACGATTCCCAAATCTCAAGACTCTCAGCTGAAGCCTCAGAATCATCATCATCATCTGACCAATCAGAATCCTCAGTTTCTTCATCATCTTCATCCTCAGTTTCTTCATCTTCCTCTTCATCCTCAGTTTCTTCAGCAGATTCCCATTCTGCATCATCATTCCCTGAAGATTCCCACTCTTTTCCCTCTAAACCATCATTCCCTGAAGATTCCCGCTCTTCATCTTCAAAATCAATCTCCGGATTCTTCATTTCCAGCTCTTCATCCCTGGCTTCAGGCCTCTCCAGGGCCTCTGCACCACTTTTCTTCAAGATGCCCATCATGGCTATTTTTCTCCCAACACAAATGAAGAAAATCATCTTGGATTTGAGTTGAGTTACACTCGTGCAGTAGTTCTGGACTGCGCTTACGGCCTGCCACAGATGCAGCTTCATTTTGATGATGGATGCTTTTAAATGATCAATAACACACAGATCTTGATGTTTACTGGACGAAAGACTCATCTCAGACTGGACGAATAAAGGTTTCTGAGGTAAACAGCCTTGATGTGGCGAAGGATGAGGTGTGGAGATGGTGAATGGTGCCATAATCACACTCAATCTGTACAGATACAAATATAGAGATGCTTTAATTTTCACATTTATAACAACGTTAAAGGGATAGTTCACACAAAAATGTAAATTCTGTCATCATTTATGTCACTTTTGGAGTTTCTTTCTTCTGTTGAACACAAACGAAGATATACACTTCCATAGTATTTGTTTTGTTTATACTATGGATGGCTGTAGCTATGTTTACATTCACTTATTTTTATGCACATTTTGGATTATCGCATTAAAAAATGATTTATGGAAATGCCAAGATGTGCATAAATTTCAAAAATGCGCATAAAAAAAATAAATAAAAAAAACGTATGCGCACGAGCGAGTAGGATAAACTTTATTTGATAAGTAATGCGCATGAACTACAATGAAAACACTTTTACCAAATAAATTCCAGCATGCGCATAAAAAGTCATGCGTTTTTGTTATAAGAGATTGTGTGACGATAAAAATGTGTGTGATGGGACACATTAATAGAGAAACCAGTGGAGCGAGCACATTGTAAAACATCGCAAATGCTGTTTTAGTAATTCTAAAATGCCTTAAATTTCAGTATATTATTATTATTATTATAATATTATTAAATGCCTCCAGCATCTGCGCTCCATGTCTCACGCCTCCAAATGCCACTACACGTTCATTGAGTTTCATTTTCTGAGGCTAGTAATTTATTAAAGAAGGAAAAGACTCACACAGCTTCTCCTATCACAGCAAATTGCATTACTTTTTGATTTTTGGCGCCAGTTGATCAGGAAGTGACAATTTTGTTCTCTTTGACGGTGCTATCTTTTATGCAGTATTCCAGTTTGGCTGCTTTTTCCCCCCAACAGTCTTCAAAATATCTTCTTTTGTGTTCAACATAAGAAAGAAATTCATAAAAGTTAAGAATCACTTTATTGCAAGTAAATTAGTATTTTTATTTTCTATTTTTGGGTGAACTGTCCCTTTAAAACCTTGAATAGAGTTGTTGGTCAATAAAATGGGTGTTGTTTGTGTTGTTGCTACAATATAGCGTGACACATATTAATGTGACCAGCCCTGCTTGTAATTGTGTGCAGTCTACCACACAATAACAATAAACAACAGTTACCATGTAATACCAGGTTCCTGTAATAATGAGACCATGGTAATACCATGATATTTCTTTTACATAATTTTGGTTTAACCCATTTAATCCCAAATATCTGGAGAACTTGCATTTTACTCCTTAGACGCACACAAACTTCACGCCTCCTGTGATATTATATTGATTAAAATAAGATTTATACTTATGAAAACAACATCAAAGTTAGGTTGATTTCTAAATGTTAACCATATTAATACTACGGATAATAGCTACCATGGAAATACCAGCCTCTGGTCATGATACCAAGGAAATTTTGTTAGTTTTTTTTTGTTAGTTTATGCAAAATTTAATTCTGTTACCATTTCTGTCACTTTTTGAGTTTCTTTCTTCTGTTGAGCACAAAGGAAGATATAGTCATGTAGACTTCCATCAATTGTTTGTACTATGGATGTCTGTACCTATGTTTCACTCATTCATTCATTTTCTTTTCGACTTAGTCCCTTTATTAATCTGGGGTCGCCACAGTGGAATGAACCGCCAACTTATCCAGCATATGTTTTACACAGCGGATGCCCTTCCAGCTGCAACCCATCACTGGGAAACATCCATACACACTCATACACTACGGACAATTTAGCTTATCCATTTCATCTGTACCACATGTCTTTGGAGCACCCGGAGGAAACCCACACGAACACGGGGAGAACATGCAAACTCCACACAGAAATGCCAACTGACTCAGCCGAGGCTCGAACCAGCAACCTTCTTGCTGTGAGACGATTGTGCTACCCGCTGCGCCACCGTGACACCCCTGTACCTATGTTTACATCCACCTAATTTGATGTGCATTTTGAAAATAAAAATCGCATAAAAAAATGCTTTAAAGAAATCACATAAATTTTAAAAATGCACATAATAAAAATTATGTGGTAGGATAAACTTTATCTGATAAGAAAAAATAATAATAATAAAATACAATTCAAAACATTTACAGAGTCATGTGATTTTTGTTTTATCGGATCATGTGATGATTGATCATGTGACAAACCAGCCGAGTGAGCACATTGCAAAACATCTTATATCATACTTACATCGTTCAGAAAATCTTATTTTGTGTTCAACAGAAGAAATAATTTATGAATGTTCATTTTCATTGTTGGGTGAACGGTCCCTTTAAAACCAGTAATGGAGTTCTCGGTCAATAAAATGGGTGTTGTTTCTTTTGTTGCTACAACATAGTGTGACACATGATACTGTAATAAGCCCTGCCTGTAATTATCTGGACATACAATAACAATAAATAAACAGCTGCCATGGAAATACCAAGCTTTGTCCATGATACTATGGTAATACCATTATTTTTTGGGAAACAATTGGTGTTTAAAGGGATAATTCACCCAAAAATGTGTTTATTTACTAATAATTGTGTTTGAAATATGTTTTTTTGCTCATATGTACCTACTGAAAGTAATTGTTTTGGGTGTTTGCATGGGAAATTGTATTGAAATGCGGATTGTTGTCAATGTGCTGATGTTTTTTTTGGGTTTCTTGTTATTATTTTCGATATTTCGAAAGGTTTTGTTTCTGAAACATCTTACCAATGGACCATATTTGAAGACACAAATGTTGATTAATGTGTGCGCTAAATAAAGTAAAACGCAAAAACAACATACAATTCTGTCATCATTTACTCACTAATCGTTTCTTCATCCAAACCCGTTTGAGTTTCTTTCTTGTGTTGAACACAAAACAAGATATTTTAAAAATATCATTGACTTCCATAGTATTTTTGGATGTTAATGGCTGCTAGTGTTCAACATTCGTCAAACTACCTTCTTTTGTGTTCACCACAAGAAAGAAACTCCTAAATGTTTTGGAATCACTTGAGGGAGAGTAAATAGTGACTATATTAGTCTTTTTGAGTGAACTATTCCTTCATATAATAAAAAGTACTCGATTAAATATCAAATTTTCCGTGTATTAACGTTGTCTCTTACCTTTGTTGTCGGTCAGCCCGTCGCTTGGCAGTCGCTCCAATGCAGGTTTAGTTTTCTGATACTGAACTTACTAACGTACTCAAAAACGATGTTTGAGCAATAAGTCGACTTAAATTCAGACATAAACTCCATGTTCGCCTTGTTCAGAAACATCTCGCGCTCGGTTTGGGTTTCACGTATTGCATTCTTCTGTGCCGTAAATAGATTGCTGCTCTGAGCGACGGCTGCTGTTTATATATGATGCCACTACGTCAACGGACGAGGGCGGGACTTACGTGACTTACGTGACTCATTGGGAAATCACGTAGCCGCCGTCTGGTGACGTTTCGAGAAAATAATGTGGGCGGGGCTTGTGCGGAACAGTCTGGCTGAGACTGGATTGCATCATAAACAAATAAGGAAAGCGAAGTCCAGAACAAAACAAAAACATCCAAAACCAGGGGACTTACTTGCTAACTGTCATTATAAGGTAAAATCCTATTACACAAATGGAAAATACTGTAGACTACAAGACACACGAACCAATCGTTAATGTACTTTATACCATAAAAATATCGATAAGCAACATAAATTTGCCACATGATGGGTCAAAGTATCTCACAGATGAACTGTGAGTGATAAACAATTCCTATATTGACACACAAAACATTATCAGTGTGATTCAAGACACTTTAAATAGTGTTGCTATAAAGATGAGCTCATAACAACACAAAAATTCCCAAATGTAGGATATAAACATGGGAAGAAGGAGATTTGAGAAGGCAATAATCCGATAATCAGTGTAAAATATACTGCATAAAGGTTTAAGTTATAGATACTTTTATATTTTAGTTGTTTTTTAGACATTTGCTCATACTTTACAATTAGATTGTATGAATTATTCATTCATTCATTCATTTTCTTTTCGGCTTAGTCCCTTTATTAATCTGGGGTCGCCACAGCGGGATGAACCGCCAACTTATCCAACATATGTTTTACGCAGCGGATGCCCTTCCATCTGCAACCCAACACTGGGAAACATCCATACACTCTCATTCACACTCATACACTACGAACAATTTAGCTTACCCAATTCACCTATAGCGCATGTCTTTGGACTTGTGGGGGAAACCGGAGCACCCGGAGGAAACCCACGCCAACACAGGGAGAACATGCAAACTCCACACAGAAACGCCAACTGACCCAGCCGAGGCTCGAACCAGCGACCTTCTTGCTGTGAGGCGAAAGTGCTACCCACTGCGCCACCGTGCAGCCCATTGTATGAATTAATGTTAATGTATTTATTAACTTGAACAAACTATGAACAGTTCATCTTTGTTAATGTTAGTTAATGGAAATAAAGTCCATTAATTTTTAATAATGCATTAATAAATGTTGAACTATGATTAATAAATGGCAACATGGTGGCTCAGTGGTTAGCATTGTCGCCTCACAGCAAGAAGGTCGCTAGTTCGAGTCCCTGCTGTGCCAGTTGGCATTTCTGTGTGGAGTTTGCATGTTCTCCCTGTGTTGGCGTGGGTTTCCTCCGGGTGCTCCGGTTTCCCCCACAGTCCAAACACATGCGCTATAGGGGAATTGAATAAACTAAATTAGCCGTAGTGTATGAGTGTGTGTGAATGAGTGTGTATGGGTGTTTCCCAGTACTGGGTTTCAACTGGAAGGGCATCCGCTGTGTAAAACATATGCTGGATAAGTTGGAGGTTCATTCCGCTGTGGCGACCCCTGATGAATAAAGGGACTAAGCCGAAAAGAAAATGAATGAATGAATGTTAGTTAATTTATTTACTAACATGAACAAACTATGAACAGTTCATCTTTGTTAATGTTAGTTAATGGAAATAAAGTCCATTAATTAAAGTCCATTAATTTTTTATAATGCATCAATATTGAACTATGATTAATAAATGTTGCACAAGTAGTTTATTATTAATTCATATTAGTAAATAAATTACCTAACATTATCTAATGAAAACGTTTTGTGAAGTGTGACTGATTAAAAAACTGTTTATCAGTCAAATTTGTACTTATTTGATATGATATAATTATGTTTTTGAGTAAAGTCCAGCGTTCTCCAGCCTCCAGCACCTAGACTGCAGCTCTGCACAAGAAGTTTGGCCAGAGGAGTGGAGAGGAATGGTCCTGAAGGTAGTCAATTGGTGAAGTTTGTTCCTCACCACTGTCACCACTGGCTTGCTTGGTTTGGGACTTGTGGAGCTGCGCATTGATGGATTTGCTCTTCAGTGTTTGGACTCTCAGCAGTGGAAATTAAACCACACTGAACTGAACTGAACTGAACTTCAACTCTGAAAACTGGACTGACACAGTTTCAATCTACTAGAACTTCTATGTTAAGCTGCTTTGACACGATCTACATTATAAAAGCGCTAGAGAAATAAAGATGAATTGAATTGAATTGAATAAAGCGTATTTGTTTCTTATTATGTAAACTACTGATGAACAGTACGACGGCGTACAGTGTTGTCATTTACTGCAAAACATAACAATTGGTCAAAATATCAAAATGGTGTCACATTTTTAGGCATGTTTATGTTCATAAAATATAAAATAGTACATATTTTTAGACATGTATATATTTGTAGACAACACAATACCAACATTTTAACTTCAGTAGAGCTAAGAAAGCAATATTTGTTGGAATAACCCTGATTTTTTTATCATGACTAATGAAAACATTTGTAATTTTGACCAACAACTACAAACAAACCAAAAAAAGTGCTGGGCAAAGATTAATAATGATTAATCACATCCAAAATAAAAGTGTGTGTACCGTATATATATATATATATATATATATATATATATATATAAATGCACACATGCATGCATATATTTGAGAAACTGTTTATATTTAGATATAAAATACATAGGTCTATGCAACACAGTTTTTTGTTTTTTATGTATGGGTGTGTATCACATGTACAGTCGTGGCCAAAAGTTTTGAGAATGACACAAATATTAGTTTTCACAAAGTTTGCTGCTAAACTGCTTTTAGATCTTTGTTTCAGTTGTTTCTGTGATGTACTGAAATATAATTACAAGCACTTCATACGTTTTAAAGGCTTTTATCGACAATTACATGACGTTTATGCAAAGAGTCAGTATTTGCAGTGTTGGCCCTTCTTTTTCAGGACCTCTGCAATTGGACTGGTCATGCTCTCAATCAACTTCTGGGCCAAATCCTGACTGATAGCAACCCATTCTTTCATAATCACTTCTTGGAGTTTGTCAGAATTGCTGGGTTTTTGTTTGTCCACCCGCCTCTTGAGGATTGACCACAAGTTCTCAATGGGATTAAGATCTGGGGAGTTTCCAGGCCATGGAAATGAAAATGCATTGTTCTTCACCAAACTGTTGTTGGATTGTTGGAAGAAGTTGCTGTTGGAGGGTGTTTTGGTACCATTCTTTATTCATGGCTGTGTTTTTGGGCATAATTGTGAGTGAGTCCACTCCCTTGGATGAGAAGCAACCCCACACATGAATGGTCTCAGAATGCTTTACTGTATTGTTGGCATGACACAGGACTGATGGTAGTGCTCACCTTTTCTTCTCCGGACAAGCCTTTTTCCAGATGCCCCAAACAATCGGAAAGGGGCTTCATCTGAGAATATGACTTGGCCCCAGTCCTCAGCAGTCCATTCGCCATACTTTTTGCAGAAGATCAATCTGTCCCTAATGTTTTTTTTGGAGAGAAGGGGCTTCTTTGCTGCCCTTCTTGACACTAGGCCATCTTCCAAAAGTCTTTGCCTCACTGTGCGTGCAGATGCGCTCACACCTGCCTGCTGCCATTCCTGAGCAAGCTCTGCACTGGTGGCACTCCGATCCCGCAGCTGAATCCTCTTTAGGAGACGATCCTGGCACTTGCTGGACTTTCTTGGACGCCCTGAAGCCTTCTTAACAAGAATTGAACCTCTTCCCTTGAAGTTCTTGATGATCCTGTAAATTGTTGATTTAGGTGCAATCTTAGTAGCCACAATATCCTTGGCTGTGAAGCCCATTTTATGCAACGCAATGATGGCTGCACACGTTTCTTTGCAGGTCACCATGGTTAACAATGGAAGAACAATGATTTCAAGCATCACCCTCCTTTTAACATTCTAACCCAATCAGCCTGACATAATGATCTCCAGCCTTGTGCTTGTCAACATTCTCACCTGAGTTAACAAGACGATTACTGAAATGATCTCAGCAGGTCCTTTGATGACAGCAATGAAATGCAGTGGAAAGTTTTTTTCAGGATTAAGTTAATTTTCATGGCAAAGAAGGACTATGCAATTCATCTGATCACTCTTCAGAACATTCTGGAGTATATGCAAATTGCTATTATAAAAACTTAAGCAGCAACTTTTCCAATTTCCAATATTTATGTCATTCTCAAAACTTTTGGCCACGACTGTAGATAATAAATATATATAATACACATATGTTATGTCAAAACAAACTTTTATTTTGGATGCGCTTAATTGCAATATTTAGATCCAATATTTACTTTGAAAATTAGACAAATGTTATCAGACCTTTACAGAATGAAAGAAACATTAACATTTTACTCCAACACACACCTGATAAATACAGTAAAATCAACTTAAATTACAAATGTTCTGCATATAAAGACTGGAACAACTTTTTTCTTTTCATCAATTACAAGTAAAAATCAGAGTAACACATTAACCGTGAGATAGACTGGAGTAGAAAGACTGAAATAGTATTTACATGTACATTTTACTCCAATGTTTTACATAGCCTACAATAAAAGTCTTCTACACACACAACACATTATTCACGATTGCTTTCAGATTTAAACAATGATCTGTTCTGTTTCGGGTCCACCTCTTTGTTTGTGAAATAAATTATATTGAGTTGATCCGCAGGTCTAATGTCATAAACTCTTCAAGGCAACACACAAATCATGCATTATAAAAAAGGGTCAGACGTGAGTTAAAAAGGGGCACGATTTCTAGAATCAGCTGATTAATAGAGTCTGTTGACCTATTTCAGACACTTTTATGACGTCTGTGTAAGCCTCCGGGGAAAGGGTTAACAGGCAATGTGATTATCCCATCTTGTGATCCAATTTCCATCCATGAAAGAAGGTATTTTATTTGTGCAGAAGGAGCCGTATGTGCGCACACACACACACTCATTCACCATACTGGAGAGCTGCTGACGCTGGTAAGTGTTACGATTCTTTCTGGACTTCTTATCACTATACAATGTTATTTAAAGGTTTTTGTTATTATTGTTGGCATCTGTGGTTCCATTGTATCCATGAAAACTTGGAAATCCAACAAGTTCCTTTAAGTGTTCTATAAACTGTCAATACAACTAGAAAAGTAAAGTTCGTAGACAAACTTTATGGTGGCTTGAGAAAGCCCAGTCTGAAAGTCTGAAGTAGCTTTAAAGTTTAAATAATTGAAGTAGTTTTTAAGAAGTTTGAAACGGCAGAGATAGATAACTACATATATGTTTCTAGTATGGATTGGCATGTTTCTTGTTGGCATGTTGACATGGGGTTCTGAGTGGTTGCTAAGGTGTTACTAGGGTGTTCTGAATGGTTGCTAAGGTGTTGCTAGGCGGTTGTTAGGGTGTCCTAGGTGGTTGAGTAAATTATTATGTTTTTAATTGGTCACACTTTATTTTGATGGTCCGTTTGTTGAATTTAAGTTACATTGCATCTACATGCCAACTAATTCTCATTAGATTATAAGTAGACTGTTAGGTTGGGGTTAGGGTTAGTGTAAGTTGACATGTACTTGCAAAGTTTCTTATAGTCAGTTAAATGTCTGTTGAAGGAGCAATTTCAGCAGATATTAAGCAGACAGTCTACTAATACTCAAATGGACCATCAAAATAAAATGTTACCTTTTAATTTTTAGGTGAACTGTGCCTTTAATTAGCAGAATTCAGTTTTTATTCTTTGAAACATGACATGACATAGACATAACAACATTAACATTACATAATGTAATATATCATGATATAACATAACACAACAACAACGTAATGTAACATTAACATGACATAACATCCTGTAATGAAACATAACATTAACATAACATTGACCTGAAGATATAATATATATAACAAAAAACTAACATGACCACAATATATTATATAACATAACATAACATGACCAAAATTCTTCAAAATATATTTTTGTTTCACAGAAGGTCAGATGATTTAAATGATGACATAATTTTAATTTTTAGATGAACTGTCCCTTTAATTAGCATAATTTATTTGATATGACATAACATTGACGTAATATTAACATGACATAACAACATTAACATGACATAACTAAAATGAAAGAAATTTTTTTTTAAACAAAAATGAACTGAGGGGCGCAGTGGGTAGCGCTGTTGCCTCACAGCAAGAAGGTCGCTGGTTCGAGCCTCGGCTGGGCCAGTTGGCATTTTTGTGTGAAGCTTGCATGTTCTCCCCGTGTTCGCGTGGGTTTCCTCTGGGTGCTCCGGTTTCCCCCACAGTCTAAAGACATGCGGTATAGGTGAATTGGGTAAGCCAAAATTGTCCATAATGTATGTGTGTGAATGAGAGTGTATGGGTGTTTCCCAGTGATGGGTTGCAGCTGGAAGAGCATCCGCTGCGTAAAACATATGCTGAAAAAAGTTGGCGGTTCATTCCGCTGTGGCGACCCCAGATTAATAAAGGGACTAAGCCAAAAAGAAAATGAATAAATGAATGAAAAATTAACTGAAAGCATAATTCTTCTTCTTCTTCTTTCTCTTCTTCTTCAGTGTGTGGCTGTATGAGCTCAGTATGAGTGCTGATGCCGTGGTCGTGAGCTGCTGCTGCTGCTGAAGACAGTGATATGGAGTCGGCCCCTGCTGGCCCCGCAGTGGAGTTTGGTCTCCGGAGACTCTCTTTTGCCTACCAGGACCTGCTGGAGATTCCCTACGACACAATCCTGAAACAGCAGGACAGTCTGGAGGTTCTGGACCTCAGTTACAACCTCCTGGACGAGTATCCTTTTCATTTACCTCACAATTCTTCATTTATTTGATCTCAGAATTAGGACTTTTTTAAAGGGGACCTATTATGTTCCTTTTAACAAGATGTAAAATAAGTCTCTGATGTCCATAGAGTGTGTATGTGAAGTTTAGCTCAAAGTACCACACAGATAATGTTTTATAACTCTAACTGACCCTTTTAGACTTTGATCCTAATTGTGCTGTTTTGGTGACTGTCGCTTTAAATTCAAATGAGATTGTGCTGTTTTCAAAAGAGGGTGGAGCTACAAATGCCTGTGTGTCGGCATAGTGACAGATTCAAAACAAGACTAATGTCCTATGCTAATGAGGGAGATATGGTGCCTAGTGGGCGGGGTTTTCCCCCTCTGATGACACGTACAAAGGGAGATTGTATATCTAAAGAAATACTTACAATTTCACAAGAGGGTGAATAATTACGTCTTCAGCCGTTGCGAATTGTCAGATCTTTGCTGTTTGATGTCTGATATTTTAAAGAGTTTCTCCTTAACCGCGCTGCTATCGGAACCCGGCTCTTTTAGGAGGTTTGGAGAAGCTCAGCACTCTCATCCTGGACTGCAACAACTACAGCGCTCATGTCAAATTCCCCTTCATGCCCAGCCTCACCACCCTGTGGATCAACAAGAACAAAATCAGCAACCTGCCCATCATAGTGGAGGAGATCTGCTGCAAGTTCCCCAACATCAAGTCAGTTCAGCACTAGTGTAAAGTTATGATTTACAGACACTCAAATGGCAGTCACTACTTTATATACAGTTGAAGTTAAAATTATTCACCCTCTTGTCATTTTTTTCTTCTTTTTCAAATATTTCCCAAATGATGTTTAACAGAGGAAGGAATTTTTCACAGTATTTCCTACAATATTTTTTCTTTTGGAGAAAGTTTGATTTGTTTTATTTCGGCCAGAATAAAAGCAGTTTTTAATTTTTTTTAAAACCATTTTAAGGTCAATATTATTCGCCCCCTTAAGCATTTTTTCCCCCTATTGTCTACAGATCAAACCGTCATTATACAATGACTTGCCTAATTAACCTAATTATCCCAGTTAAGTCTTTAAATGTCACTTTAAGCTGAATACTAGTATCTTGAAAAATATCATGGCAAAATGGCAAAGATAAAATAAATCAGAGATGCCCAAAATAGGGCCCGCAGGCCAAGGTTGGCCCATTGTAACCTTTGATTTGGCCCACCTTCCCATCTGAGAAAAGAATCAGAATGATGGAGAAGGTTGGGGCGAATGCCTTTAAAAAAGATCATCATTTATAATTTGACGTAACCTTTGTTTGTTTGTTTGTTTGTTTGTTTTATTGCTGAATCTGATTTTTTAAAATGTAAATAATGTCAATCAACGGATAGGGACTATGCAGAACACGTCGGTGAGCAAATCAAGGCAAAAACCAGTGCAACTCCATTCTGTTATAAATGAGATTGTTTTTGTTTATACTGAAATAAGTTTATTATAAAATGTAAAAAAATGCTGTATTAGTAAATATAAAGCAATGTTTTCTAGTTATTTTTAAACATTATTAAATATGAAATTACCCATGGCAACTATATTTACCTCCGGCCCACTAGCCTCAATCAAGTTTGGTTTTTGGCCCTTTATAAGAAAAAGTTTGGGCACCCCTGAAATAAATCATTCATTCATTCTTTTTCCTTCGGCTTAGTCACTTATCCAGCATATGTTTTACACAGCGGATCCCCTTCCAGCCACAACCCAGCACTGGGAAACACCCATACATTTTCACATTCACACACACACTCATACACTAGGGCTAATTTAGCTTATTCAATTCACGTATAGCGTATGTGTTTGGACTGTGGGCGAAACTCCAACACGGGGAGAACATGCAAACTCTACACAGAAATGCCAACTGGTCCAGCCGGGATTCGAACCAGCGACCTTCTTGCTGTGAGGTGACAGTGCTAACCACTGAGCCACCGTGTCACCTAAAAGAAATCAGTTATTAGAAATGAGTTATTAAATCTATTATGTTTACAAATATGGGCCTCACGGTGGCGCAGTGGGTAGCACAATCGCCTCACAGCAAGAAGGTCGCTGGTTCGAGCCTCGGCTGAGTCAGTTGGCATTTCTGTGTGGAGTTTGCATGTTCTCCCCGTGTTGGCGTGGGTTTCCTCCGGGTGCTCCGGTTTCCCCCACAAGTCCAAAGACATGCGGTATAGGTGAATTGGGTAGGCTAAATTGTCAGTAGTGTATGAGTGTAAATGGGTGTGTATGGATGTTTCCCAGTGATGGGTTGTGGCTGGAAGGGCATCCGCTGCATAAAACATATGCTGGATAAGTTGGTGGTTCATTCTGCTCTGGCGACCCCAGATTAATAAAGGGACTAAGCCGAAAAGAAAATGAATGAATGAATGAATGTTTACAAATGTGTTGGAAAAAATCTTCTCTCTGTTAAACAGAAATTGGGGAAGAAATATACAGGGGGGCTAATAATTCTGACTTCAACATTTTATTTGGCAGTACTTTTACTTGAGTATTATTCAGTATTCTTTCCATCACTGAATTCCTTGAGTTTCATGACACTGTTTGACTCCGTTGCAGAATTCTCAGCATGATGAACAATGAAGCGGCACCCAGTTACTTTAACGGAGGCAGTCTCACACAGTACATCGACTACAGGTGAACAAACACCCATGACACAACAAAACCCCGCCCCCCTTTGATATCTCCACTGTAGTTTTTAAACACGCCCCTTAATGCTGATTGGTTGCAAGTGTGTCAGAATCTATGGTTTTTAAATAGTGCAACTCTACTATAAAGATTTAGATTTTTAATAAAATAATTCTTCAAATTATAGTTTTACTAAGTCATCAAAGTGTTAAGTGTCCTTATATTTCATTAATATGATGTCATCTGGGAAAACTTTTTTTTTAATTACTTTCAAGGAGTCAAAACAATTAAGCACACCTGTTTTTATTATATTCATTCATTCATTTTCTGTTTGGCTTAGTCCCTTTATTAATCTGGGATCGCCACAGCGGAATTTATCCAGCATGTGTTTTACACAGCGGATACCCTTCCAGCTGCAACCCATCACTGGGAAACATCCATACACACCGATTCACACACATACACTACAGACAATTTAGCTTACCCAATTCACCTATACAGAATATATGTGTTTGGACTGTGGGGGAAACCGGAGCACCCAGAGGAAACCAACGCCAACACGGGGAGAACATGCAAACTCCACACAGAAACGCCAACTGACCCAGCCGAGGCTCGAACCAGCGACCTTCTTGCTGTGAGGCGAACGTGCTACCCACTGTGCCACCGTGCAGCCCGTCTTTATTATATTTATTTATTTAATTATTTTATTTTTTATTGGGCAAAACTGTAAACATGTAATACTTTTATTTATATTTTACAAAAATGTACACACGAAAGGGCATTTTTTAGTTTCATTTAACATGTATTTTTAGTTTACAAAGAAAAAATAAGCAAGTTGTAAATACATTTTTTTAAATGCCTTTTTTTCTTTGGATTTTTCTTGCATTAATTTCAACATTTCCTTACAGATTTATGATACATAGAGCTTTTTTTACATGGATATACAAAACCATTGAACAGAATCCAGAAAGAGT
>CAIGQV010019101.1:3037909-3061670 GCA_903798115.1 Danio jaintianensis
ACACACACACACACACACACACACTCACCGGCCACTTTATTAGGTACACCTTTGGCCTTCAGAACTGCCTTAATCCTTCGTGCACCCACAGAACTGCCGCTCACTGGATATTTTATCTCATTTTATCCCATATATATCTCTGACTATTTTAGATGATATGCCAGTCCTACCAGGACTACTTTTTCCAGCCAATAACATAACTGAAATTTGACAATTTGCTGAAAATTGGCAACTATTCTTAAAAAATATATATGTGGGACGTTTTTTCATTTCCTGAAAACCCAATAAAATCCCAATAGTGACAGTAATCATGACAGTAAGTTGATGTCACGCATTATAAAAAAGGCAAAACAGTGTGCAATAACTGTAAAAATGTAAGTTAAATATCCCAGTTAAAATAAGATGGAAAAACTGTGCATTTAGATTCGTAAATGTATTTTATAGAGAAGCTCTTTAAAGATTTGCCATGAATTATTATAATAAAACACCTCTAAGAATGCAATGAACACATTAATGATGTTTTAATCATTTCTTCTTTTTGTATTTGTATAATTTGTATGTATGTATGTATGGTGCAATGCGTAACCTGCAGAAGAACAATCTGATAAAGCTTTAATGTATTTCAGTGTTTTCTGTTTATTTGTTTTCTATTTTGTTTCTTGATTAGATTCTGATCTTCTAAAATGTTTCTGTCAACGTAAAATGACAGCTCAAACTAAAATCACATTTGGTAGTAGGGCTGCACAATATATCGTTTCAGCATCGATATCGCAATGTGCATATATGCAATAGTCACATCGCAAGATATGCAATGTTGAGTCTTACTTGACCAGGAGCTACAGAATTGTATTTAATTACTGTATTTATTTAGACTTTATACGATTTATGCAAAAAATGTTTTTCTTACTTTTTTTTTTCTTATTTTTTGTCTTGTTTCTAGTCCAAAATATCTATTTATCAAAGCGAAAACAAGATTATTTACCCCACTGGCAGATAATTTTACTTGTTTTAAGAATCTTTAGATATTTGGACTAGAAACAAGACAAAACAAAGTAAGAAAAGCATTTTTTTACATAATTTCTCTACCTGAATACTGTTACGACTCTCCAAAAAACCGTCAAATAGTGCTATTTAAACTCTTGTGAAACTGTGTTCTTATCGCAATATTTATCGCCGTAAAATAAAATCTCGCAATATCAGATCGTGCAGCCCTACTTGGGAGTATTATAATTTTAGTGCTTTTTCTGTACTTTAAGGTCTGACAGCCTTCAGAAAAACCAAGATCTTGAATTTGAAAGGAACAGGGAACGCTTTGAGTTCTTAAAGGTGATTTTGTTTCTTTCTTCACTTTGCATTTAGTAATAATGTTTGCATCTTAAAGAAATGCTGATTTATTATTATTATTATTTTTTTTTTTTTGTGAAATGTTCTGGTCCTCAGTGGGGCTCTAAAGCATTCAGGAACATGCGGATCATTCCTCCGGGATCAGGAATCGTCCATCAGGTCAATCTGGAGTATTTGGCCCGGGTGGTGTTTGACCAGGACGGGTTATATTATCCGGACAGTCTGGTGGGCACAGACTCTCACACCACCATGATTGATGGGTTAGGAGTGCTGGGCTGGGGTGAGTGAAAGACAATCCACATCCACAGCAGTTTCATTATATAAAATCATATTTGGTCTTCTTCACATTTATCATTTTGGGTCATTGTTGCGCTTTAACTTAGGTGTATAGGGAAAAATACAACATTTAGAAAGTGATATTATTGTTTATACAACAGTTCTGTCTGGTTCTTGAATCCGATATTTTGCCAGTAACAGCACTCGACCCGCCTCTTCACCCTTCACCCTTGTGTATTACTCCGCCCACATACGGCGACAAGCTGAGGACACTCTACAGTTTGACAAATATTACTGCTGTTGGGCATCATAATGTACTTTTGAGGCTTTTTTTAGTCGAGGATGTAGTTGTTTAGATTGCAACTATGCAGTTTATTTAAAAGGATAGTACCTATTTTAAAATATTTTTAATTTCTGAGAGGCAGTGCATCAGCGGCCATTAGCCTGCCATACAGAGCAGACCAAAGACGGTTGACGTTGTCTATCCACAAGATGGCGACAGGACTGCATAATAAGCCGTTAGAAGATTAAAACAGCGTAATTTCTAACTACAGCTGATCAAATCATTATTAAACTGGTAAGTGATATTCTAAGTCGATCTCTCTCTTGTATGTTGTAGTGCTGTATTTATACCATATAATTGTAGTGTATTGAGTGTGAGATGGGACTCGTATATCAGGAATGTGTGTTGTGTTGGCAGAAAGAAAAGAAATGGCCGCATGTTTAGCGTTTTTCCTTATCGCAAACACAACAGCAGTCTGGTAGTGATTTGCGCTGCTTTTTTCGGGGTTAATTATTGTGATCTCCCGATTGCAACAGAGAAATACTGTAGACTGTAATAGACTAATACTGTAATGAGATATCTCTGTAGACGGATGGCATTTCATGTGACGTTCAGCCTTATAATCTTAAAATGTCAGCAAAATCACCTGTTTTGTCTTCACTTTAGACATTACGCTAGAGAATCATTCAAACACTAGCTCTAAAGTGACGTGTGTGAATGAGCAACGGTTTCTGCTGTTCTGACGTCAGCTGCAGATGTGAATGAATGGTGGAAGAAAGTAGTTCCTCTTACAAAAGGGTTTTTAGACTCTCCGTGTTTAATCTTCTTTTTTATATACACGATTATGCCGTCGAACTGTTGTATAAACGCAATATCCCACGAGTAGCAGTGCGATATGGCTGTATATCAGCACTGGTGGGACGCTAAGTCACTCTGCCTGCGGCCTTGTGCCAACGCACGCCTCCCACCAGGGCTGATATACAGCCATATCTCACTGCTACTTGTGTGATATTGCTCATATATATATATATATTGCATAGGAGGGCTAATAATTTCACAACTGTATATGTTACGTTATCATTAGTTGATCCCTTTAAAATGAAAATAAATGCTGTTTTTGATTAGGTGTTGGAGGTATTGAGGCAGAAGCAGTCATGTTGGGTCAGCCGATCAGTATGGTCCTGCCGGAGGTCATCGGATACAGACTGCTGGGGACACCTGACAAATACATCACCTCCACTGACATCGTCCTCACCGTCACCAAGGTGGAGAAGTGTAAACTTTATGGGGATTAAAAAAAATATTCTAATACTCAATTGAAGATTTTACAGCTGAGCTCTAAACGTTTCATATGAAACAAGGGTGTAGATTTGCTAGATTTGCCCCCCAAATCTCTTTGTGCTGTATCTGTTTATCTATCTATAAATCTAAGTTTATCTATATATTATCTAGCCATTCATGCATGCACCTTAAGTTAAAAGAGGACTTTACATGTGCTGTTCTGTCTCCTAGCGCGTAAACAGAACAGCACACATTCGATTTCGTGCTTTTAAAACATTAATAAATAAATAAGGTCACACTTTACAATAAGGTTGTATTAGTTAATGTTAGTTAATGCATTTACTAACATGAAAAAACAATGAACAATACATTTACTATAGTATTTCTTCATGTTTGTTAACGTAGTTTGTAGCTAACTTTTTCTTTCGCTTTTGGTACTTTGGTACTTGCACAACAGAATGCTAATGTTTAATTGTTAGCACAAATGGCAGTAGCTATGATTCTATTAAGCACTTTGCCCCACTTTATATTAGGTGGCCTTAACTAATATGTACTTGCACTGAAATAAATAATTTGCTACAATGTACTTATTGTGTAAATACATGTTTTTTACAGTTATTATTGTTTTATTAGTGGAACATATGCTCTTATTGACCTCAAAGCATATCAGTGTGTGGGAACCACTGAACTCAGTGTCTCTGTTCTTCTATATGTTTTCTCTGGACAGCATTTGCGGCAAGTTGGTGTGGTTGGGAAGTTTGTGGAGTTTTTCGGGCCTGGTGTTGCGCAGTTGTCCATCGCTGACCGCGCCACCATCGCCAACATGTGCCCGGAGTATGGAGCCACCGCTGCTTTCTTCCCTGTAGACCAGATCAGCATCCAGTACCTGAAGCAGACCGGTGGGTTAAACATTTACACAATAAACACCCTTGAGAATAATTTTGAAAAGAGTACATGATGTAAATAATGTACTTTAAAATAAATTACATTACAGTATATTATAAAGTGTGTGTACTTAAAGGGATAGTTCACTCAAAAATGTAAATTCTGTCATCATTTACTCATTCTTAAGTCGTTTTTAAACCTTTAAGAGTTTCTTTCTTCTATTGAACACAAAAGAAGATATTTTGAAGAATGTTGGAAACTGGTAACCACTGACTTCCGTAGTAGGAAAAACAAACACTGTATTGTGTTCAGCAGAAGAAAGAAACTCAAACAGGTTTGTGAAAAGTGCATGTGTGGTTAAATGATGACAGAATTAATTACTCCCTTTAAATGGATCAATGTAAAGTTTTTTTAAATTAATTGCATGTTTGTAGCAATTTAATGAACATTTTTATAGATTAATGTTGTTGTTATTATTATTATTATTGTTATTATTATTATTCAATTCAATTCGTGTTTATTTATATAGCGCTTTTTACAATATAGATTGTCCAAGCAGCTTAACATAGTTCTAGTAGAGTCCAGATTTCAGAGTTGAAGTTCAGTGTGATTTTAAATTTCACTGCTGAAAGTTCAAACACTGTAGAGCAAATCCACCGAAGCACAGCTCCACAAGTCCCGATCCAAGCAAGCCAGTGGCGACAGTGGCGAGGAAAAAAAAACTTCACCAATTGACGAAGTGAAGGGGAAAAAAAAAACCTAGAGAGAAACTAGGCTCTGTTGGGCACGACCATTCTTCTTCTGGCCAAACTTCCTGTGTGGAGCTGCAGTCTAGGCGCTAAAGGCTGGAGAAGTTGGACGTCCATTGTGGAGAAGCTGCAGGTGTGAGTAGGGCACCGGCGGGAGGTCAGGCTGGCCCACAGGATCAATGCGGGGACTCGTTAATATTATTATTATTATTATTATTATTATTATTATTATTATTATTATTGTATGAATTAACCAAACCTAAAGTTGCTTTTTCGACTTTTTAGGTGTCATGATTTTTACTTTTTACATATTATGACTTGTACATAAAGTACTGAAATTGGGAGACACAGTTGATAAAGACCATTTCAATGTGGCGATGTCATTGGCCCATGAACATTTCCTGCTTGTTATCAAACTATTTCATAACTGTAACAAGAGGCAATTGTATCATAACTTAGTGTAAAACAGCTATCATAACATTATTTATCAATATGTGGCTCTTTTTGGATTCTTGGAAGCTATAGAAATTAAAAATGTAAAACAGGAAATACGTTGGGACCATTGTTTTTGTTTACACCCCTCAAAATGGTCTATAAAGTAAAAAAATATACATGGTATACTTGTATTAATTTTGATTTCATTGTTACCTAGTATTAGGTATAGTATCTAAATTTAGTCATTTATACATGTCATAATTGAATGCATTTCATTTATATAAGTCAAGACATCAAGGAAAGTGTGCTTAACTTAAAAAAAAAAAAGACAAAATAAATATATAAAACAGACTTTAAAATATTTGTTTGTCATTATTACAATGTACACTTTCATACACTTTCACACTTTTGTTTCTTAACACATTTAGGATCACGAGTGGCCTTTTATTTCATTTTAAATCATATTTTTAAACATTATTTTAAAGGCAGAGTACACCCAAAACTTTAACTCACAATCTACTGACCCTCAAGTGATTCCTCGAGTCATTTTGTCGAACACAAAAGGTATTATTTAAAATTATTGTTGGAAAACGGCAGCCATTTAATGATTTAATGAGTAAATGAATAACAGAATTTTCATTTTTTGGAGAACTGTCTCTTTAAGACTTAAGAAGAAAATAAGATGGAGTTGTTTTATTGGCTTCAAGACATTTGTCAGCAGCTCTGATTGTTTTTCTGTGTTCATATGTGTGTGTTTTTAGGGAGAGACATGGAGAAGCTGAGTTACATAGAGAAGTATCTGAAAACGGTGGGCATGTTCAGAGACTACAGCAACACTGCTCAAGATCCACAGTTTACTCAGGTACCATAAATAAATAAATAAAACACACTCCTGTTCGCTGATATATTTGCACAAATGAGTGGAGAAATTAAGCTTTCATAACTTCAAAACGCGAACAAGTTGCAAAATGATTCACTGTGTTCAAAACTCCACATGCTGGCGACACCTGCTGGTCAAAACTGACTAAATACAAGAAATACTCAAAACATTGATTAAAATGGGATTTTTTAAACACATTGCAAATGCTAAATTGATAGTTTAACCTATCAAATGCACTTAGATTATCGTCTAATATAATTAAATATTAAGTGTCTTGATAATATGCCCTTTTATCTATTTTCAAGCTGTATATTGTTTGTTACATGACGATATACATACAATATATCGTTTCAGCATCGATATCGCAATGTGCACATCGCAAGATTTGCAATGTTGAGTCTGAATTTTTTTTAAAAATGGGCCCTAAAATCTTGAAAGTGTAACAGATTCATTATATTTAATTATTTATATGGAATTTAACTTAATTCAAACTAAAAACAAGATTATTTTACTTACCTTATTGGCAGAAAGTTTTGCTTGTTTTAAGGAAAAACGCTTAATTTTCACTTATTACTTGTGAAGGTGAAAACAAAACAATATTTTTCCTTGATCTAAGAAATTTTTAGATATTTGGACAAGAAACGAGACAAAGAAAAGCATTTTAAGCATTGTTAATATTCAATTTCTGTACCTGAATATTTTAGACTCCCCTATTCAACATATTCCCCTAATAGATCTATTCAAACCGTCTTGTGAATCAACTATATTCATATTGCAATATATATAGCAGAAAAATAAAATATCGCAATATCAGATTTTGGCGACGCGGTGGCGCAGTGGGTAGCACGTTCGCCTCACAGCAAGAAGGTCGCTGGTTCGAGCCTCGGCTGGGTCAGTTGGCGTTTCTGTGTGGAGTTTGCATGTTCTCCCCGTGTTCGCGTGGGTTTCCTCCGGGTGCTCCGGTTTCCCCCACAAGTCCAAAGACATGCGCTATAGGTGAATTGGGTAAGCTAAAATTGTCCGTAGTGTATGCGTGTGAATGAGTGTGTATGGATGTTTCCCAGAGATGGGTTGCAGCTGGAAGGGCATCCGCTGCGTAGAACATATGCTGGATAAGTTGGCGGTTCATTCCGCTGTGGCGACCCCAGATTAATAAAGGGACTAAGCCGAAAAGAAAATGAATGAATGAATGAATGAATATCAGATTTTTCCAATATCGTGCTGCCCTAGTTCCACTTGTTGGCTCTGATTAACATGACTATTAACTAATATTATTCCTTATTGTTTTACAAATGTCTCATTAAAACGTCTACAAAATTGTAAAACTGTGAGATCAGGTAAGAAATATGAAACCGGTTCAGTGATTCACCACTAGGGGGCGATCTGAATTAACCTGCACTATCCGCTTGTTAAGTCGTGACGTATAAAATACTGTTTCCAGGTCCAAGCCGCTACTCGTTTATATTGAGAAAATATTCGTTTATGACCACGTTTTTAGTCCTACTTTCACTTTAATCACACATTAAAGTGAATTTTGTTTGAAATCATGGTGTACACAACAGTCTCTGGACACCAATATTTTAACAATTGAAAAATAAATTATTACCTTCTGGCCATCGGATATTAGGCATTGATATATATATTGTGATCATGATTTTCGAAAGTATTACTGTGCTTTGTAAACGTTTATTATCACCATTTGTTGAGCCTCCCCGTACAGTTTGATATATTGCACTAGTCTCTGCTATTTACTTTTTCTCTCATTTTTGTACTTCAGGTTTTTGAGTTGGATCTCACTACGGTCGAGCCGTGCTGCAGCGGTCCTAAGCGGCCACATGACAGAGTGTCTGTAGCAGAGATGAAAAAGGACTTTGAAAACTGTTTGGTGGCCAAGGTGTGCATCACAGTCACAACTGGAAAATCACACAGAACACACATTCCCTTCAGTTGCAGATTATGCAGTTTACTGTTTCCACTGAATTACCCTACAGTAATCATTTGCTGCACATGTTAAACTCTTTGTAGTTTTGTGTAGAGGGGGGCAAACAACTGTCAGTTGGCGCACAAAATGAGATACAAACTATGAGGAGGCCCATGATTTTATAGTTTAGAAAGTTAAAATGCAAAGAAATAAACAGCAATTTAATGCCCTGCAACATTTGTTATTCGTAATTTCATATACACATAACCACAATTTGTTATATCATTATAAAGATAATCATGTTTATATAAACACTATAAATGAGGAGGACTTCTCTCCTCCTGAACCCCCGGGTCTGAATGCAGACACAGTCGAGCAGTGCAGCAGGTCTCTTGCCCTGTCTATTCCAACCATTAGCCCTTCTGGTAATTCTGAGGATTTTAAACATAGGTGAACACAGCAGCACAGATATAGGTGATGTGTCTGAATAGTAACAAACTCAACTGATAAAAAAGACTAAGCCCGCCATTCTCCAATTCTCGTACAGCTCTCCCGACAAAAATGCTTGCTGCAAACCAACAGCTTTGCTGTATCGTCCCTGACAGCATCGCAGGGAAAAACATGCAACAAACCCCGTGGATCATGGAAACAAACACAAACGACCCTTCATAAACGATTTAATACTGAGTGCCATGCGCGGACGCTGTATCACAGCTTGGCAGGTCTACCTTGCCTTCAGAAAGTATGTGCTCTCATGAATAATTAAGAAGCAGGGTCTTCTCATAGGATAAGAAAACTCCGCTATGAATAATAATGAGAAACCGACACGTCATCACTCCACTAGCAGATTCGCGCTACGTCACTGATTTTGATCCCGCCCTAAAAATTATTTTAAACCAGGAAGATGAAATTAGCTGACAAAAGCTCCAAATTATCCAGTTTTCCCCACAATTAAAGCTGACAGGTGCTAACTGATGCTCAACACACACATCTGTTAAAATCTCAAAAAAAGTACTCGAGGGTTTCTTGAACCTTTAAAGTCAGATCGTGATTTCATGGGGTCATTAAAGACAGTGTTGTTCCTGTCTTGAGAAACTGAATCACTTGTTTTTTCTGTGTGTTTTCTGCAGCAAGGCTTTAAGGGTTTCCAGGTTTCCCCTGACCGCTGTGATGTCCGAGTCCCGTTCCAGTTTAACGGAGCCGAGTACTCGCTCGCTCATGGATCTGTGGTGATCGCAGCCATCACCAGCTGCACAAACACCAGCAACCCGTCCGTCATGCTGGGAGCAGGTACACGACTGTTTATAAAGAACATCGGGTTTTTGAAATAAAATCTCCACTCATTTTCTTCATAGGGAAATGATAACCAATTTTTGACAATGACTGTATTATTTTAAACTATAAACATTTAAAGACAGAGCGGGTTTGATCTTTGAGCTATTCAGAGTTTGTTAGTTGATAATACAGTTTAAGGCAGAATTATTTAGTTAATTGCATAACCGTGTAATGCAAAATGCTATAAACAATTTAAAAACCATAAACCATGATATTTGCCACTTGTTTTTGCATGCTTTTTTGTTTTTAAAGAAAGTTACTTTATAGTTACAGTCAATCATAAAGAAATAGGAAAACAATATAGAAATATAAACCTAAAAATGAACTAAAAATAATAAAAACATGTAAGTACAACAAAATTACTCAATTATTATTAAACCTAAAGACTTTATAAAGCTTTTTAATTATTTAAACAGAAATAAAAATAAAAAAACATTAAAAACACATAATGAAATTAAAACTAGAATAAAATAATAAATGTAGACTAAATATAAATAATGGTAACACACTTTATAAACATAATGACAAGCTCCAAATGCATTTGTGAGGTTATAGTTGTGAAGTAATGTTATACTGCTGTGTGGTAATGTACCTGTGCTGTGTTTTTCCGTCAGGTCTCCTGGCCCAGAAGGCAGTTCAGGCTGGTCTGAGTGTGAAGCCGTATATAAAGACCAGTTTGTCTCCAGGAAGTGGCGTCGTCACCTACTATCTGAAGGAGAGCGGAGTCATGGACTTCCTGTCGCAGCTCGGGTGAGACTCACTATCATCTTTTCACATCACAAATAAAATATACCAGCGGTCCTTTTTGTGGATTTGTGTTCATGTATGTGTGTAATATATATATATATATATATTCTGTATCATTATTATTTAAAAATATATATATTTTATATGTTGATACAGCATTAATGTTTTTATTTAGCTTTTAGTTTAGTTTAAAATGATTTAGTCAATACATTCTTTTTAATCTATTTATTTATTATTATTTTAATATTTTCATTTTGTCAGCTGGTTTTATCACTAATTATTATTATTTATTATTGTTGTTGTTGTTTATTATTATTATTATTATATAAATCTAATTGTAAAGTGGTTTCAATATTTCTATTTAGCTTAAATTTATTTTGATTTAAATTTTAATTGTAAAAATACAAATCAGCTTTATTAATAATTTGCTTTGTAAATTATTTGGTTTGTAATATTTCAGTTAATTAGTTAATTTTTTTTCTTCTTCTTCCAAGCTTAACTATTTTACTTAGATTAATTATAAAAATAACAATAAAATCACTGTTTCGTATTTCTATTTGATTTTCCATTCATGTATGCATTTATTTATTGATTAATTGATTCATTCATTTATTAATAACTTTAAAGTCACTTAAATTAAATTAAGAGCATTAAGGATAACTTAACATGAAACCTTTTTCTGTTAAATGCCAAGCAAGGTAATGTTTTTATTTTATTCAATATAATGTTAATGTCATTTAAATGAACAAAACAATAATAATAAAATTTGACCAGTTTATTTAAAGTCATCAATAACAGCACTTATTTATCTTGACATTATTCGTGCATCTTCAGTTTTGAGGTTGTGGGTTACGGCTGCATGACCTGCATTGGGAACAGTGGACCTCTGCCCGAGCCGGTCGTAGAGGCCATCACTCAGGTAAACAAGCTTTTACTCTTCATTTACAGATAATATTTGCAAAAACACTTTATCTGGAGCATATTTTCAATTATGATTTTGTGGTCTCAGGGTGATTTGGTAGCTGCTGGAGTGCTGTCTGGAAACAGAAACTTCGAGGGTCGCGTTCATCCAAACACTCGGGCCAATTATCTGGCTTCTCCTCCGCTGGTCATTGCGTACGCCATCGCCGGCACAATGAGAATAGACTTCGAGAAACAGCCTTTAGGTAAAAAAAAAAAAAAACAGCCCTTTTTTCAGGTTTTTTTTTTCACTTAATTTGTAAATGAACGACTCAGTTGAACAAATGATTCATTGACAAAGACAGAGGCTCATTTAATTTTAATGTATGATATAAATAATTTAAATAAATGTAATATTTCTATATTTAACATTTGAAAGGAAATGAAAAAATTTCCAATATGAATCAGTGAGTCAGTGTTTTTCAATGAATCAATTGAGTCACTGATCCAACGAGGCATTCATAAAGAGAGTCACTTTATTTGTAATTGAATGAGCCATTTTGAATGACTCAATTGAAATAAAAATGATTCAATGACAGAGACTGGTTTCATTTCAATGTATAATATAAATTATTTAAATCAATTAATATTTATATATAACATTTGATAGAAAATGAACTAATTTTCATTATGAATTAATGAGGGCAGCACGGTGGCGCAGTGGGTAGCACAATTGCCTCCCAGCAAGAAGGTCGCTGGTTCAAGCCTCGGCTGGGTCAGTTGGCATTTCTGTGTGGAGTTTGCATGTTCTCCCCGTGTTGGCGTGGGTTTCCTCCGGGAGCTCCGGTTTCCCCCACAAGTTCAAACACATTCGCTATAGGTGAATTGGGTAAGCTAAATTGTCCGTAGTGTATGTGAGTGTGTGAGTGAGTGTGTATGGATGTTTCCCAGTGATGGGTTGCAGCTGGAAGGGCATCCGCTGCGTAAAACATATGCTGGATAAGTTGGCGGTTCATTCCACTGTGGCGACCTCTGATTAATAAAGGGACTAAGCCGAAAAGAAAATGAATGAATGAATATTTTCCAATGAATCAAGTGAGTCAGTGATCCAATGAGGCATTCATAAAGAGAGTCACTTCATTTGTAAGTGAATGAGCCATTTTGAACGACTCAATTGAACAAATAATTCAATAACAGAGACTTCATTTCATTTGAATGTATAATTTAAATTAATTAAATAAATTAAAGTTTCTATATTTACATTTAAAATAAAATGAATGAATTTTCATTATGAATCAATGAATCAGTGTTTTCCAATTAATCAAGTGAGTCAGTAATCCAATAAGGGATTCATAAAGAGCCACTTCCTTGTAAATGAATGAGCTATTTTGAATGACTCAATTGAACAAATGATTCAATGTCAGAGACTTATTTAATTTGAATTAGAATATAAATTATTTCAATTAATTAATATTTCTTTATTTAACAATTGAAAGAAAATGAATGAATTTCCATTATTGATCAATGTTTTCCAATGAAGCAAGTGAGTCAGTGATCCACTAGCTGCATTTCCACTGTCGGGCCAGTGTGAGCCAGGGCTTTTATCGGGCCGGGTCGTGCCAATAGCCCGGGAGCTTGAGCAGTGAGGCCGAAATCATGTCGCGTTTCCACTGTCGGACTAGTAGCTCGCAGCGCGTCACGCAAACCCCGCCCCCAGAACGTCCTCCGAATCAAACGTCACACAACCCGCCCAGTTCAACGGGAATCAGGCAGATAAAGCACACCATTGCATCATCACGAAACGATTAAAATGAAGACAACCGAAACCAACAAATGACATGTTACTGACCGACTGTTGACATCGTGCATCAAGTGGTCTCACCACTAACGGAGGGATGACCCAGCGCACCATCCATAATATAAAACCACAGAAATTTTCCGGTAATAACTCGGTATAAAATGTATTTTATAACATCCTCGTTTCGATAGACGCCATCAAACATTCAGCCCAAATGCTCCGGAGAGACCTAAAACATATAAATTTTTCCCTAGGCTATATGACACGTAAAGACCCCTAGCCTATAAGGTGTTTTATGGAATAGCCCATCTTAAACTGACCAGCTATATGTTTTTCTTTCCCTTATTTATTTATTTTTTTGCCGCATGCACTCCTGTGCGATCAGAAAACTGGTGTAGCTACATCTTTACCAGACTCGGGCAAACTCCGCCTCTCCTTTCACTCTGGCCCGAAGCCCCAGCTGGCCCTCTTTGGCCCAAGGTATTCGGCGGGCCGAAGAAGGCCGGCCGCTGGCCCCGAGGAAGCCCCGCTTTGGCCCTTTCAGGCCCCGGAAGTGACAGTGGTAACGTGACTGGCCCTGGCTCGCCTTGGCACGCTCGCTTTAGGCGCGATAGTGGAAACGCGGCTACTGACACAATCATAAAGAACAACTTAGCTTGTAAATACTGTAAATGAGCCATTTTGAATGATTCAATTGAACAAATGATTCATTGACAAAGACAGACACAAAAAGAATTGCTGTTTCCCAGCAGGGCTAATAATGTCTTCTTCAACTGTATGTAATGACATGGTTGTAATGGACACTGACACCAGACAGTGGTTGGTGTTCTCTCAAAAGCGTGACCAGAACCAGTGTTTGTTGTTCTGTCTTGATCCAGCTGTGAACTCCGAGGGAAAAGAGGTTTTCCTGCGGGATATCTGGCCAACGCGGGAGGAGATCCAGGCCGTGGAGAGACAGTTCGTCATTCCTGCCATGTTTAAGGAGGTCTATGAGAAAGTTGAGGTACAGTTGCTGGAAATCCTTGAATATGTTTCAATGCTTTTTTGTACGTTATTACACAGCTCTCTGGAATAGGGTATATGCAGAAGGACTTTTAATTTTCAGTAACCCAGTTTAAGAGCTTCCGTATGTATGCCGTTACAAAATCACCACGTTTAAGGTCTGTTAATCTTCACTGCCTGACTGATATACGATATAAAGTGGGTCTCAGAATGTACAAGAAGCACTGCATTAAATTACATTGTTCCCCACCATGTCTTTAAAATATGACATTTTATTTTACCCCAGTATTTTCAATGGAGTTTCTGGGCTAGCCTGCTGATCCTGACGGCGCTTGCATTTAAATGGCTTTTCATCTCATTTTATGCTTGAACAACTAAGCTTAAGTCTATTTAACTGATTATATTTTAATGACATTACATCGATGCTGTAAAAGGAACTGTATGAAATTGGAATTGTCACATTAAGCTTTCACCTGACGTTTATCGGTAGGGGAAAAAACACTAGCTGTGCATATACCCCATACTTGATTCTGATTGGTCGAACAGAATAACATTTCAAGGTTATTCTCTGATAACAAATGATTAAACCAATAACACATACAGTTGAGCGCAAAATGATTAGCCCTCCTGCTAAATATTTATTCTTTTTCAAATATTTCTCAAGTGATATTTAATGGAGCGAGGACATTTTCACAGTATTTCAGTGTTTTATTTACTAATAATTCTGACTTCAACTGTTTATATGCCCCTCACAGATCTCTTTTAAATGAATATTTTCTACAGGATGCTTTACAATGATATATTTGTGGATGCACATTACATTAGTCAGTACCAAAGCCAGAACTGGAACTAATTTAATTTAAAGTTCACAGTCCAAAAATGAGTACACCCAAATTAATATGTCAGGGGAAAACATTAAATAACATTTTAATAAACAGGAAAAATCAAGAGAAACACACAAAATGTAATGTTTAGTTGAAATTTTGTAGTTTGTAATATTTTTGTTGTTGTTGCAAGAGTTTTAATTTAAATGTATTATCTTTCTATTCCTAAAGTGAACAAAACTTTTATTTTAATTGATAAAACTGTTTAATAAAACTGTTTTGTTTAAATGCACCAAAATATATTGATGATATTCACTGAGAAATGGATAAAAATATTAATTTTAAAAAGGGGGTATATATACAGTGCTCAGCATAATCACCCCATTCAGTTCACCCCATTTTGAAAATGAATATTTTTATCCATTTCTCAGTGAATATGGGTAATATATATTGGTGCGTTTGAACAAAACAGATTTATTAAACAGATGTATTTATTACAATAATATTTTAGTCACAGAACATCTTTAGAAATGGCTCCAGATTTGGCTTCAGTACTGACTAATCTAATGTATATCATTCATTCATTTTCTTTTCGGCTTAGTCCCTTTATTAATCTGGGGTCGCCACAGTGGAATGAACCGCCAACTTATCCAGCATATGTTTTACGCAGCGGCTGCCCTTCCAGCTGCAACCCATCACTGGGAAACATCCATACACTCTCATTCACACACATACACTACAGACAATTTAGTTTACCCAATTCACCTAAAGCGCATGACTTTTGGAGTTGTGGGGGAAACCGGAGCACCCGGAGGAAACCCACGCAAACACGGGAAGAACATGCAAACTCCACACAGAAACGCCAACTGACCCAGCCGGGGCTCGAACCAGCGACCTTCTTGCTGTGAGGTGATTGTGCTTCCCACTGCGCCACCGTGCTGCCCCTCTAATGTATATGCACTAATATAATATCGGATCAAATATAAAGCTCGAATCAAAGTATTGTGTCTAATAGCTTAGTTTTGTGCCAAGTATCCATGTAATAAGTGGGATAATGTACATCCAGGCGGTTGTTTAGCTATAAGTTTCTAGTTAATTAAAGTTATTAGTAACTAATAAAGTTATTGTAACTAATTTTGATTGTAATGCAATAATGTGCCCCTTTGTAAAGCTGCTTTGAAACAATAACTATTGTGAAAAGCTCTATACAAATAAACTTGAGCTGTTTCTCAAAATAAAGTTCTTCTATCATGTACAACAACTGCTGATTGCTATTCAGTGAGATGTCCAACTAGATGTACATTATCCCTTACTTAATCCACAGTGATTGTCTATTTTAATGTTTATTTAGAAAGTGAACGAACGCTGGAACTTGCTGAAAGCCCCTTCTGACAAGCTGTACACCTGGGATCCCAATTCTACATACATAAAATCCCCACCTTTCTTTGATGGACTGGTATTGTAGACTGTTTTTGTTTTTTTTATTCCTGTTCACTATCACTATATCCTTATGAAGAAGCAGACTAGCATAAAAAGAGTAACATTAAATTGTCTGCAAGTAAATTAAAAAGTACTTTAAAATCTGTAATTCTCTACAAGTGCACATTCAATATTGTTAGGTGCACTTTATTTTCATAAGCATAGCCAAGACTGTAAACATACAATTAAGTTTCTTTTCTGCTGTTAAATCTTTAGACCCGGGAGCTCCAGACTCCCAAACCCATAACAGATGCGTATGTGCTGCTCAATTTGGGAGATTCAGTGACCACAGACCACATCTCTCCTGCTGGAAACATCGCACGCAACAGTTCTGCTGCACGCTACCTGACTAGCCGAGGGTTAGACCTTCATACTCTTAAAGCCCCTGTGAAATTAAAATAACGTTTTTAAGATGTTATCATCAGTATGTTAGTCTTAAGGATATCTATAAGCTAGCGTGCTCCAAAGCAGTGACCAAATGTGCATTTAGAAGATGTAAATCTGATATAAACATCCAAAGCTTGCAGTTTGTCACTTCCGACTAAATGGATCAACAGTTTGTTTGATGTCACCTCATACTTCAGTTTCTCATCAAATCTTCCGACCAATCAAATGCTCTCTAGTATCTGACAAGCCCCGCCCCCTTCTTCTCATTTGCTTTTCATTTGATGCGCTCGAGCTCAACCACTCTCACTGGCAGAGCTGAGATAAAAACAAAATGTTATTGGCTGTTTTTTAAAAAGGGGAGGAGCTACTCTATGTCCCTATATATTACTATTATATATGTCACTATTGTACATATACTTTACCTTTTCAGCAGATAACTAATATGTGGTGAAATGTTGTTTTACAGACTCACAGCGAGAGAGTTTAACTCGTATGGTTCCCGTCGGGGCAATGATGCAGTGATGGCTCGAGGAACGTTTGCCAACATCCGCCTTTTTAACAAGTTTATTAACAAGCAATCACCGTCTACCATCTATCTGCCTACAGGAGAGACGGTACGCTCATCTCTTTATATATAGATATATACAGACGTGGACAAAATTGTTGGTACCCTTCAATTTTGTCCAGGCCAGTTTTATTAGTTTGCCTTTTTTTAATGCTTCTGTTGAAGCACAATTCAAAAATTATTTTCATTCATTCATTCATTCATTTTCCTTCGGCTGATTCATCAGGGGTCGCCACAGCGGAATGAACCGCCAACTTATCCAGCATATGTTTTACACAACGGATGTCCTTCCAGCCGCAACCCAGTACTGGGAAAAACCCATACACACTCATTCACACTTATACACTATGGCAATTTAGTTTATTCAATTCACCTATAGCGCATGTGCTTGGACTGTGGGGGAAACCTGAGCACTCGGAGGAAACCCACGCCAACACGGGGAGAACATGCAAACTCCACACAGAAATGCGAACTGACCCAGCCGGGACTCGAAACAGCGACCTTCTTGCTGCAAGGCGACAGTGCTAACCACTGAGCCACAGTCCAAACACATGCGCTATAGGTGAATTGAATAAACTAAATTGTCCGTAGTGTATGAGTGTGTAGGGTGTTTCTCAGTACTGGGTTGGGGCTGGAATGACATCCGCTATGTAAAACATATGCCGGAATAGTTGGCGGTTCATTCCGCTGTGGCGACCCCTGATAAATAAAAGGACTAAGCTGAAGGAAAATGAATGAATGACTATAGTAAGTGCATGAAACGTCTGTAACCAGGATACCTTAAAATACTGTAAGTGTTACCTATTATTTATTTGTGTTGGTTTGTTTTCAGTTGGATGTGTTTGATGCTGCAGAAAAGTATCATCAGGTTGGTCATCCTTTGCTGATTCTGGCTGGTAAAGAGTACGGTTCAGGAAGCTCCAGAGACTGGGCTGCCAAAGGGCCCTTCCTGCTGGTGAGAATCACACTAAAGCTATTAAGAATACACTAAGGAATAATGTCATAAATGCAGATGTTTAACTTGGACAAGAGCATAATTTGCACAGAGATTTTTTTTTTTTTTTTTTGAAACCCTGTTCTTTTCCCCACTCTTTTATATTCACTTTTTTATATTCATTTGTTTAAATTTATAATTTTATTTATTTTTTCTCGAGTCTCTGGATCTTTGCAGTGTAAATATAGACATCGGATTCAAGTCACTTTTAAAAGATGCTGTAAGCAGGTCATCAAAAAAATCAGATACAGTCACAAAATCGGAATTGACCATCAGGATCTGCAGTGTAAATGCAGCCTCAGTGACCTGCTGCTGCTGGTTTTTCTCCCTCAGGGCATCAAGGCAGTGCTGGCGGAGAGTTACGAGCGGATTCACCGCAGTAATCTGGTGGGCATGGGTGTAATTCCTCTGGAGTATCTGCCGGGGGACTCAGCAGAGAGTTTGGGTCTCAGCGGATGCGAGCGCTACACTGTGATGATTCCCCCTCAGCTCAAGCCCAGGATGACTGTGGACATCAAGGTGGAGCACATCACTTACACTGTGCTTGTTTACATCCACCTATGTTTAATGACTATTTTAAATTACTACGTTTAAAAAATAAGAGATGCGCATACATTTAGAAAATTTAAAAATGAGAAGGATAAACTTTTTATCCAACAATAACTAAATAAGTTTAAAGGGGTTATCAACTATTCATTAGCATATATACATTTTTTCTCCTGCATGTTGCGTATGATTAACTGTGGTGTATTTAATATTGATATTTTCCAGCTGGACACAGGGAAAACATTTCAGGCTAGGATGAGGTTTGACACGGATGTGGAGCTCACTTATTTCCATCACGGCGGTATCCTTAACTACATGATTCGCAAGATGTCTGAAAATTAAGATGAGAAGTACACCTTCCTTAAGACGGTCCATGCTAAACGCACACATCCACCATCGTGATGCTTGTTTTTGTGCTGTTGGGATGTAACGATTCACTGAACTCAAGATTCGATTCACGATTCAGTTTTCTTTGTTGTTTTCGTAACTTTTTTTTATTACAAAATCAGATTTAAGACATTTTTATTACATTAAGAAAAAATGTGAAATAAAAAAGTGTTGCAATTTTAAAAATACAATTTTTTTTTGCCATTTTAAGGAGATATAAGACAAATTCTGAGGAATAAAAAGTAACAATATAAAAATAGTTGCAGTTTTGAGGAGAAATGTCCAATTCTGAGAGAAAAAGTCACAAATAAAAACAAAATAGTTGCAATTTTAAGGAGAAAAATCTAATTATAAGAAAAAAGTAACAAATAGTTGCAGTTTTGAGAAGAAAAGCCCAATTCTGAGACAAAAAAGCCACAAATAAAACCAAATAGTTGCAATTTTTCAGGAGAAAATCCCATTTCTAAGAAAAAATGTCAAATAATAACAAATAGTTGCAATTTTGAGGAGAAAAGCCCATTCTGAAATAAAAAGACACAAATAAAAACCAATAGTTACATTTGTGAAGGGAAAAGTTCAATTATGAGAAAAATGTCACAAATAAAAACAAATAGTTGCAATTTTGTGAAGGAAAGTCAAATTCTAAGAAAAATATGTTGCTAAACGACAAACAAATCTGTTTTAATCTTAATTATACTGCATACTTATAAATTGTACTGTATAATTTTTTAATCTGAAGTAAAAAAAAAAAAAAGGTTTATCTTTAGTTGTGTAAAGTTGCTGGCCTACTTCATAAAACACCTGAAGGAAACGGCAGGCGTAGAGAGAGCTGGGAGTCGATTCCAAAAGGAATCGATTCTTCGATTTCGATTCTTTGAGAATCAAAAGACATTTCTGTGAACAGATTTGGTGATTCAATGAATTGGTTCAAATAACCATATCCGCGATTCACTCACAATGGCGTATTTTCTTACAGTGTGGAGCTAATAATAAACTATTTGATTTGAATTGTGTAAATCTGAATTATTGACAAGAGTTATTTAATAAAGCTATTAAAAGTCATTTAACATGGTTTTGAATTTGAAATGTAAGACAAGATAAAGACAGATTAATAATAACAATCGTCAATAATTCAAATAAACACAATTCAAGTTCAGATAGTTTTGTCATATTGTTAGCTATTGTTAGTTAGTTAATTACAACAATGAAAAATCCATTCTTAGAGTCGAGTCTATTGAGCCGATTCTTATGATTCCCGGAATCGAACAGACCTAGACGCAGATTCACTCTTTGCCAGCAGATGGCGCTTTTGAACTGATAGTATTGTAAACAAAGTAGGGCTGCACTAAACTAAAAATGTATAAACACTAATTTAATATATATTAGAGGCAAGTAAACTGTAAATAAACTTTTCTAAACACATTCAGGTCAGTTCCTCTCAGAGATTAATTTAAATAAACTCCTACTGCACGATTTCTTTGGAATCTGAATCGTCACAAATGAATCAATTTTTATCCGGTTCGTGAATCATCATTACATCCCGACCTGTAACGTTAAGTGTTTCTGTTTGTCTTTTAAAAATCAACTAAAATGCTGTTTACTGTACAGTAATAGTTGCTGTCAGCGTCAAAATATGCATAATATTCATAGTCAGCGGTGTCTTCAGGATGATGATTATGTTTATGATTGTTTATGATTGTTTTGTGAAGGTTTGGTGGGATTGAAGGCGAAGATTCAAAGCATTAGATGTTAAAATCACTGTTTGACTCTCCATTCTAGCCAAACTGCAGTACTGTACATCAGTTTATAAATTAATTATCATGTTAATTACTGTACTTGAAGTAATAGTTCTGTCTAAAAATGTAATATTTGCTGTTTATTTACTCCCTCCTCAGCACATCCAAGAGAGAAGTATGAATATTCGCCATGAAAAGACTATTTTTTCAGTATAAAATAAAGGTAATTGCAGCTTCTGACTTCAACTTTTCAAATTAAGGAAAAAAGTTAATAATTCTGAGGTAAAAGTAACAGTTTTGTGGAAAAAGTAGCCACAATTCTGAGAGGAAAAAAGTCTCAAATTAGTAAATAGTTGCAGTTTTGAGGAAAAAAAGTCCAATTCTGAGACAAAAATGTCACAAATAAAAACAAAATAGTTGTAATTTTGAGGAGAAAAAAATCTATTTTAAAGAAAAGTCTCAAATAAAACCAAGTAGTTGCATTTTTGAGGAGAAAAGCCCAATTTTGTGAAAAAAAAATGTCACAAATAAAAACAAGTACTTGCAAATTTTGAGGAGAAAAGTCAAATTCTAAGAAAAAAATGTCATAAATAAAAACTAATAGTTGCAATTTTGAGAAGAAAAGTCAATTTCTAAGACAAAAAGACAAATAAAACCAAATAGTTGTAATTTTGAGGAGAAAAAAATCTATTTTTAAGAAAAGTCTCAAATAAAACCAAATAGTTGCATTTTTGAGGAGAAAAGTCCAATTCTGAGACAAAAAAAGTCACAAATAAAAGCAAATAGTTGCAAATTTTGAGGAGAAAAGTCAAATTCTAAGACAAAAAGCCACAAATAAAACCAAATACTTGCAAATTTTGAGGAGAAAAGTCCAATTCTGAGACAAAAAAAGTCACACAAAAAAGCAAATAGTTGCAATTTTGAGAAGAAAAAGTTAATTTTTAATAAAAAAATGTCTCAAATAGGGGCGGCACGGTGGCGCAGTGGGTAGCACAATCGCCTCACAGCAAGAAGGTCACTGGTTCGAGCCCCAGCTGGGTCAGTTGGCATTTCTGTGTGGAGTTCGCATGTTCTCCCCGTGTTGGCGTGGGTTTCCTCCAGGAGCTCCGGTTTCCCCCACAAGTCCAAAGACATGCGGTACAGGTGAATTGGGTAAGCTAAATTGTCCGTAGTGTATGTGTGTGAATGAGTGTGTATGGATGTTTCCCAGTGGCAGTTGGCAGTTCATTCCGCTGTGGCAACCCCTGATGAATAAAGGGACTAAGCCAAAGGAAAATGAATGAATGAATGAATGAATGTCACAAATAAAAACAAATAGTTGCAATTTTGAGGGAAAAAACTCAATTCTGACCAAAAAAGTTTGCAATTTGCTATAAGAAAATATACTAGGGATTTTGGGTGGGAAAGTCACATTTCCAATTATGAAAAAACAAATTAAAAAGTCAAATTTGCGAGCAACAAAGTCAGAACGGTGAGAAAACATAAACTTACTGCCGAAAGAAAGTCACAATATTAATCATTTTTTTTAAAGTTGAAAAAAGTCAACTTCTTAAGGAAAAAAAACACATTTTCAACACTTCTACTGAAAAATTGGTCGTAAGTCTAAGGAAAAATGTTGCAATTAAATAAATATGGGTAAGTGAACAGCAAATGTATATATTTTTTGCATGATCTATTTTTCAACTTAACTTCAAAATGCATTCCTATCTGTAAATTTCCATTCGACTAAAATACTGAACTAAATGTGTTGCCCTCTTCTTAGTTTACATCAAATAATGACGGAAAAATCCTTTACAAGCTATCAAATATGAGCTTGAGAACATTTAAAAGTGCCTACATTTTCTCATCGTTCACTTGTCATTCCAGTTTTTATTTTTGTTTATGCATTCCTGTTGAAAAGTGACTAAAAATCCATCCAAAGTCTATTTTTCGCGTGTTTTTTTATTAATAAAAGCTTGAAAACAGGTGCAAAGTTGCTGATGTAAAACTGTGACGTTCTTAAATGCTGTTTCAGACGCTTTATTAAATCTGCTGATGCACAGAAAAGATGGAAACACTGAAAATATTCACATCTAGATTATGTAGTGCGTCAGAGAAAAAGTGTCATTGTAATTTAATATTCAAGGCTTTCTTCTGTCCGAGTCCATGTTATTTAAAATGACGATATACCTGATTTTTTATCATGTTTAAAGTATATTAATTCATCATTCCAGTGGATATCAGATTTTTGAGTGAAATACTCTGTGAAGGCAACACTTTGCAGTCATTTCTGTACCAGAATGTCACTATAATATATCAATGTCTTACTGATTGTCCTTTATTGTAATAACAGCACATTCATATCTGTATTTTTGTTGAAACTGGCTTTAAAAAAAATATATATTTACTAAAAATTTACATTTCATTCGTGTTCATGTCCAACATTATACATCGGAATCATATGGGGATCATGATACATCATATTCCAGTGATGTATGACTTGTTCGGATATTATATGGCTGAGATACTGTTCGAAAAGCAGGAATTTGAGGGTTAAAAAAAAAACTAAATATTGAAAATATAAATAAAATAATATAAAATAATATTAATAAAATAATTCCTTTTAAAGCGGCCTAAATTAAGTGGCACACAACAGCAGGCCCACAACATCATAAGACATTAATATTAGGTTAGATTTAGGTCGTGACATCAGATGACCAAAATTCGATGTCTAGCCAGTGTCTAAGGACAAGGTTATTTTCATGTCCAATAACGACGTTGATTTTTGGTTGCTTTTAGGTTGTGTTGGAAACTGACCAAAATCAAACGTCAAGCCAACATCTCAAACCGACATCATATTGACATCAAATACTGACATTTATTCGTCATGTATAGCAACCAAAATCCAACGTCTGATCGACTTCATAGTGGTAACGTCCACACAATGTCAAGCTGTTAACATCA
Organism: Danio jaintianensis; assembly: GCA_903798115.1. Classification (NCBI taxonomy): domain Eukaryota; kingdom Metazoa; phylum Chordata; class Actinopteri; order Cypriniformes; family Danionidae; genus Danio; species Danio jaintianensis. Next base: position 3,061,607 of record CAIGQV010019101.1, read on the forward strand.
TTAGACGCTGATATTTGGTTGTTTTTAGGTTGTGTTGGGTTCTGACGTCAACCTATTTTTTTTT
>CAIGQV010019101.1:3069585-3117426 GCA_903798115.1 Danio jaintianensis
ATTCTTTTATATTATTATATTATTGTATATTATATTATATTATTATTTTATATTTTTATATTATATTATGATTTTATATTATATTATATTATATTATGACTTTATAATATATTATATTATTATTTTATGTTATTATATTATTATTTTTTATTATTATATTATATTATTCTTTTATATTGTTATATTAGATTAGATTAGATTAGATTATTATATATCATATCATATTGGATTAGATTATATTAGATAAAATATATTTTTAAATTTTCTTCAATGTTTTTTAATTCTAAAAATAATTTTTTTAATGATCAAATCCATTTATTCATTTATTTGAAATAATTTTTATTTGTTTTGTTTATTACAGGTTAGAGGAACTGTCGGTTTTATGTGCCAAGCATGATATTCCTCACATAGTCAATAACGCTTATGGAGTGCAATCGTCCAAATGTATGCACCTTATTCAGCAGGTAACATTTCACCTTTATTGTGTTAATTTTTTAGCTAATTTACTACAGTAATTAATTTCAATAAAACCAAATTGTTTGAAATTTTTATAGGGGGCTCGGGTAGGGAGAATCGATGCTTTTGTCCAAAGTCTGGATAAAAACTTCATGGTTCCAGTCGGCGGCGCAATCATCGCTGGATTTGATGAAAACTTCATTCAGGAGATCAGTAAAATTTACCCAGGTATGCATATTCTCCAGAAACACTTAATATGTTGTGTGTGCGTGATCTGTTACAAACCTGCTTTCTGAAATGTGCTGGTGAAGAGTCTGAATTACAACAATAACATATTAACAACCCAGGCTCATTGCGGATAAGTACTCAGGTCTACATTTCTGGGGACAACGAAATGCGTAAAGGGAGGTACGTCTGCTCACAGTTTTTGTTTTTGCAAATCCACCAGAGGCCGCTGTGTACGCTTTTTGATGATCTTAAATTTCTCTCGTGCATCCTCTTCTCTCGTAAATCCACCAGAGGGTGCAATATACACTTCTGCCGACTAGGCCAGCTTGCTGACTGACTGACTGACCGACCGACCGACCGACTGACCCACCCACCCCCTTCCCTAAACCCAACCGATAGTGTTTTCAAAAGCAATCTAGAAAAGAAAAGCGCTACCCACTGTGTCACCGCGCCGCCCCTGTTGTTTATTTATTTATTTAGTTATTTGTTTATTTTAATTTGGTTTACCTGGTTTCTGGAACCATTCTTCGCTGGACTTGAAACCTGTCGTCACGGTCAACTCTGCTCCGTGTCCCAAGTCCGCCGATGTACGCAGCGAGCTACTGGGCAAACTGGTAGTACCGGAAAAGCTGTCCACATGGAGGTAAGCAGTCAGCTGATAGTGCTAAAAGGAGCTGAAGCCGTTGGCGGCGTCATACTGTCCCGTAGCGTTCATTTTAAAGATGAAATGCAGCCAGACATAACTCTGGCTACATAATTTGCGCTCTCCAGAAATGTAGACAGGGGTATGTATCCACAATAAGCCTGCATTGCAACCCTATTAGAGCAGCACAACGCAACACTAAAAAATCACAGTTAGGATCCTTGGGGTCCTCCTGACCCCAAACTTTTACCGACCAGTTACATAGGGAAATATTTATTTTTATATAATAAACTATACATCATTTTTTACATTCACCTCTCGACTTTGCATGTATGCAGTGTTTGTGTGGATATTTTGTACTTTTCTATCCATTTACTACACAAACATGCAACTATGTCATAATTTGGCTTATTAAAAGTTTAATTTTATTAGGAAATCACTAAAATTCTGACCTAAATTTAACATAAAAGGTTTCTGAATATTGGTTTATATTTTAGAAATAACATATTAGGAATACAAATTTCTTTTTGACAAATGAATCTTTTTTTTTTACTTTTCTCATTCATTTTCATTGTGGGTTCAGTTTGGCCTCAAATAACCCAAATTATGATGATGTTTTACACACCTTTAAAACATTTACAGACCAATTACACAGGAAAATATTAATTTTTATGCGATTAAACTATATATATTTTTGCATTCACTTCTCAACTTTGCATTTATCCAGTGTTTGTGTGGATATTTTATACTTTTTTTATCCATTTACTACACAAACATGCAACCACGTCATGAAAAATGACATTTTTATTTAAAAAATCAGTACAATTCTGACCTAAAGTTAACATAAAAGGTTTCTGGATATTAGTTTATATTTTAGGAATAAAATTCTGCCATCTGAGGTTAGAGAAAAAAAGCTTAGATTTATTGTTAAAAAAGAAATAGCAATTTCCACATATATCCAGCAGGGGTCCATAGACACCCATTCATTTTTTCAGGTTATATTTCTTGATGCTTCAGAAAACTGTTCTTCACAACCTAATGATATATATTCACTAGATATATATTTTAACATTCTAAAATACAATAAAAACAATCAAAAAACAGTTGCATTATCAGCCTTAATATGAAAATAATTAACTACTGATCAACAAAGGGGGCAGTCGTGGCCTGGTGGTTAGAGTGTTGGACTCGTGATCCGAAGGTTGCTGGTTCGATACTCGGTACCAGCGGGAATTGGGGGTGGGGGGAGTGAATGACCAGCACTCTCCACCACCCTCAATACCACGACTGAGGTGAGTCCCTTGAGCAACAGAATAGTCATTCATTCATTTATGGCTTAGTTCCTTGTTTATCAGCTGTCGCCACAGCGGAATGAACTGCTAACTATTCCAGCATATGGTTTATTCAGCGAATGCCCTTTCAGCCGCAACCCAGTACTGGGAAACACCCGTACACTCTCATTCACACACACACACACACACACTCATACACTACAGCCAATTTAGTTCATTCAATTCACCTATAGAACATGTGTTTGGACTGTGGGGGAAATCGGAGCACCCGGAGGAAACCCACGCCAACACGGGGAGAACATGCAAACTCCACACAGAAATGACAACTGACCCAGCCGGGACTCAAACCAGCGACCTTCTCACTGTGAGGCGGCAGTGCTAACCACTGAGCCACCGTGCCGCCTAGTCATTTCATATTCAAAATGGTTTTATATATAAACCTAATGTAGACAACTTTAAGGCAATTTTCTTTAAAGGAAATAGTCATATCTCAGCCAAATGTGGTCCAATCCTAACAAACCATGCATCAATGGAAAGCTTATTTATAATATGAATTATGATATGAGTATTCTAATATGAAGAGCTTTCAGATGTTGTATACATTTAATTTCCAAAATCTGACATGAATTATGACTGGTTTTGTGCTCCAGGGTGTTAGGTCTGTTCACAATAATCAATATATGGACTTATGGCACAACACATGGACATGAGCTCAATCATTTATGGTGATGCAATATATATCGCCCATACATAAAAAGCAATACCTAGCAACATTTTAGCTGATTGTGCAACATTTCCATCTCTATTGGAGGTGTCAGTGTCAGTATAGTTTAAAACACTGTAGTATTTACTGTAAATTACTATAGTATATTTTCATGTGTGTGTCTGACAGCTGAAAATAGGCAGCAGATATCGCAGCCTCTGTATCGCAGCCTTAGTTTTTACCTTGCACTTTTGTGTTAACATTTATTATTATTTATTTAGGATCTGTGTTTTCACATTCTGATTCCAGTGCCTCATTATTAAAATGACTGTAATTAAATAAAATATTCTTAAGAATGAAATATTATGTGTTCTCTGGAAGAGTGTACTTGCATTATGATGGTATTGTACTGTCATTCTGGCATTATATAATGATGAGTGGCATAAAATGGTCTTAAAATGACAATAATATTGTTTATCGCAATATATTTTGGTGCAATATATCGTACAACAAATAGTAGTATCACACATTCTCACCATGCAGTAATATGCTATGCTGTTACATTATAATCCGTCTCTGAGGTCTTAGATTGAGTTTTTGAGTCAGTAGTTGTTTCAGATTGGCTCTCCGCACACTCTTTCCCTCCCACTTTCTCTGCACTGCAGTGGAAATCCCGAACACTGCTACTGCTGCTGCTATTGATTCAGTGAGTCAGTCAGACAGGAGAACGTGCTTATAATCTGCTCCATTGTTTCTTCAGCTCTGCTGCATCGCTCATAAATGCCTGACGAGAACCAGTGGCTCAGTGGTTAGCACTGTCGCCTTACAGCAAGAAGGTCGCTGGTTCGAGTCCCGGCTGGGCAAGTTGGCATTTCTGTGTGGAGTTTGCATGTTCTTCCCATGTTGGCGTGGGTTTCCTCCGGGTGCTCATAAACTACGGCCAACTAATTTATTTAGGAGTGTGTGTGTGAATGAGTGTGTATGGGTGTTTCCGAGTACTGAGTTGCGACTGGAAGGGCATCCGCTGCGTAAATCATATGCTGGAATAGTTGGCGGTTCATTCCGCAGTGGCAAGCCCTGAAAAATAAGGGACTAAGCCGAAGGAAAAGGAATGAATGAAATTATTATTCTGTTATTATGACTATTATCACACCAGCATTCATATTTGTTGATCAGTATTTTCATGTTTTGACTAACTAATTCCTCGTATTGTTTCTTATTGACTTTTTGGTCACAAATTAGGATTAGTTAATGTTAGTTGATGCATTTACTAACATATACAACACATTTATTACAGTTTTTATTCTTTGTTTAACATCAGTTGATGGACATTGTTAGTTCTTCTTAACTAATGTTAAAAGGCACATCTTTGGTTTAGTAAATGTTGAATTACACTCAAAAAAATAACGTTTGCTGCTTGTTCAAACTTCTTATTGAAAATGAGCTGAAACAACACAGTTATTGAGTTTTTTTGGGGACAACTTAATTGTTTTATGTTCAAATTTGTAACAATAAGTCAACTTAATTACAAATGAAAACACAAATCAATTGTGTGGAACCCAGCATGTTTTACAGTGTAATGCTGTACAAGTATTGTTTATTATTAGTTCATGTCAGTAAAGATTTTAGTAATATATAAGATCAATTATGTAATTAGTAATTTTCATTCATTCATTCATTTTCCCTCGGCTTAGTCCCTTTATTTATCAGGGGTCGCCACAGCTGAATGAACCGCCAACTATTCCAGCATATGTTTTACACAGTGAATGCTCTTCCAGCTGCAACCCAGTACTCGGAAACACTCATTCACACTCATACACACTCATACACTACGGCCAATTTAGTTAATCAATTCCCCTATAGCACTTGTGTTTGGACTGTGGGGGAAACCGGAGCACCCAGAGGAAACCCACGCCAACACGGGAAGAACATGCAAACCCCACACAGAAATGCCAACTGGCCCAGCCTGGACTCGAACCAGCGGCCTTCTTGCTGTGAGGCCACAGTGCTAACCACCAGCCGTCGTGTCACTGTAATTAGTAATTTAGTACATTTAAAATAGCTTTCATGCTACAGTTCAAATTATAATCACTTGTTTCGTGATGCTACACTGTCAAAAATATCCATAAATTAGCAGTTTATTTGTATTTTGTGATTCGTGTTTTTATTTCTTCCGTTTATTTCTGCTTTTGAGTTGCATTATGGGAGCTTTATCATTCTTCCAACAACTTTTAACTTTTTTAAAGTTCAGAAAAGTGACTCTTATTAACATGTTTAATAGTTTGCAGTCATATATCGTCTGGGTTGGTGTTGTATATTACACTACAGAAACCTTGTAATAAACTACCAGTACATTTTCTGTTATTTTACAGACTTATTTCTCTTTATATTATAGTATATAAGTACTGCAATTGAGTTGGTTTTCTCAGGAATTGTACTTTACTAAGTTGTTTTAAATATGTGTACTTTTTACTTTTCATTTGAGTACATTTGTAGTGCTATATCTGTACTTTTACTTAGCTATTTTCCTTCAACCTGCAGTCACTACTTTATTTTGTCTTGTCTATGGTGATGGGCTAAAGTAGAATAATCAGTCTTGTCATTCCTGTCCAATCAAAACACATTATACAGAAAAATTGCATCATACAGAACAAACTTAAAACACAAAGTAAGACACCAAATCGTTACATGCAATGACAGAGAGACTGTTTAGACTGCATGTCACTGATGAGAAGATGATGGTTGCCTGCTGTATGATGACTGAAATGGCCTTAAACAATAACTAAATGCACTACAGAATGTTACGTTTTCACACACACTCACAAATTGCACGTAAACGCATCAGCGTTTCACAGAATACTCACTACTCACTACTCTTGAGTACTTTAAAAAGGGCTACTTTTTACTCATACTTTGAGTAATATTTACAACAGATACTTTTACTCTACTTGCACTACATTTTTGGATAAGTAATGGCACTTTTACTTGAGTATGATTTTTCAGTACTCTTTCCACCAATGCTAAAACGTCAATAAAAGTCACTTTGTTAAACTGTAGAGTTGAATTTTCAACATCAAAAGTCGACAGAACAGAGATACACATCCCATAATGCAATTCACAACCGTAAAGACATCAGAGTGTCTTTAATTAGTAATTAATTACTTTTTTGGAAGAAACGTATCCAACACTGATTAATTTGATGTGTTGTTTTGCAGGTCGAGCGTCTGCGTCTCCATCTCTAGATGTCCTCATCACGCTGCTCACACTGGGAGCAAACGGATACAAGAAACTCCTGGCGGACAGAAAGGTGAATGTGTATATTTATATATATTTCGGCATGACTTAAGTTGTTAAATCCAAAAAATATGCATCACTAAAATTTCACAAAACAAATGCCAATCTATTTCTGTTAATTTGTTTTATTATGTAGTCAGGTATGGGGTCTCAGTATGATGAAAACAGATGTGTGATGAAAAGAAAAGAAAAATATGAACCAACATATTATTTATTGCACTCCGTAACATACCTGCCAACACTCCCGTTTTTCCTGGGAGTCTCCCGTATTTCAGACCCATCTCCCGCCACCCTTCTGCTTTGTTATTTCTCCCGGAAAACTCCCGTAATTTCACCCCCACGGTCCTCAGCTTTTTGGTACAGTCTGTAAAACCTCCGGGTCGCCAACTTTGGTATAGTACCCGATCGCAGCGGCCGCCCGAAACCCGCTCCATAGTAGAGTTACTAACACCACAGTACAGTTAGCCTACTAACCCGGTTCCCAACAGTGTTATTCAGACACCTCACCTCCCCACCACAGTCTCCAGGATTTTCAGAGACAAATGTTGGCAGGTATGCTCCGTAAACCCTTTTATTTCAATACATTTGTAAAGAATATATCATTAGCGGATTTTGGTTATCCATACAGCCAATACAGCAACTATATACACCCAATGATAATTTTGCCAAAACATATGTAATAAATTCATATTCACACTTATTCCTTATTGAAGCCGAACTTATCACTTCATTTTTTCATGATCATAAACAACATTTATTGTTAAAAGCAATGCATTATTTCGATGGGGGAAAAGAAATAAATATGATTTCAGTTTACATTGTCATTTATTTATTTATTTATAATAATTTTTTTTGGCATTTCGGGTAAGTTATAAAATATTTTAATATAAATAATGGAAATCGCTTTAATCCCAGATTGAGAAGTATAGAGACAGGTGGGCATATTATTAAAGAAAACGCCATTAGACATAAGAAAAGGGTTATTGATTTACCACTAATGCGTCCGGTTATTAATAATTTACAGCCGTTGTGGATCATGTAAGATGGTCTTTGTGGTCAGATTCAGCGGTCTAACATGTTTCAAAAGACAAAAAATAATGCTTTCATGAAAGTTATATGCTTTGAAAGAATAAACTTATTATATCGACAACTTAATGTAATGTTTTCAGACATTTACTTGCATCATATTTACATATAAATTAAAATTTGTTGGGGTGGCATGGTGTCTCAGTGGTTAGAACTGTCGCCTCACTGCAAGAAGGTCGCTGGTTCGAGTCCCGGCTGGGTCAGTTGGCATTTCTGTGTGGAGTTTGCATATTCTCTCCGTGTTGGTGTGGGTTTCCTTCGGGTGCTCCGGTTTCCCCCACTGTTCAAACACATGTGCTATAGGGGAATTGAATAAACTAAATTGGCCGTAGTGTATGGATGTATGGGTGTTTCCCAGTACTGGGTTGCAGCTGGAAGGCCATCCGCTGTGTAAAACATATGCTGGAATAGCTGGCGGTTCGTTCCGCTGTGGCGACCCATGATGAATAAAGGGACTAAGCCGAAGGAAAATGAATGAATGAATGAATGAATGAAATTTTGTTGTATATGTATAGCATATTTTTAAAGTGCTTTCTTAACTTACCCAAGTTAAATTTATGTACATCTTTATATATATAATATTATAATTCTGTGGAATTTACTGATTTAAATTTAGGATAAACTGAAATAGACACAAATGTCATTCATTCTGAAACGTATATGTACTTTATTTGTCATTAGTTATACATTTGTAAGGTTGAAATTGCAATTTAGTACATTTTTAAAATAGCTTTTAATGTAATATCAAAAACACTACAGTTCAAATTATAATCATTTGCTTTGATGTTAGTCAAAGACATCAAAATGTACTATAAAGCATAATAAAATATTATAATTAATATGTAAAGTAAAACATGTAGCTTGACATCATTACTGTACAGTGCCTTTTTTTAAAGTCTACTTAAATGTATCTTTTTAAGTGCACTTAAGTGGGCTTTTATTTCCTGAAAGTCATCTTTTAAGACCTGAAGTAAACTGCAAGTGTACATTTGCACAGTTAAGCATGTTTATTTTTAACAAGGGTGATAATATGACATAATTATATAATGTAATGTAATGTGTATTTATATAGTGCATTTATCGTGTATGGCCATACACCCAAAGCGCTTCACAATCATGAGGGGGGTCTCTCCACACCACCATCAGTGTGCAGCATCCACTTGGATGATACAACTGCATCCACAGGACAACGGCGCCAGTGCACTCACCACACACCAGCTATTGGTGGAGTGGAGAGACAGTGATAGAGCCAATTTGGTGGATGGGGATGATTGGGAGGCCATGATGGGTAAGGGCTGATGGAGGGTATGTGGCCAGGACACCGGGGCTACACCCCTACTCTTTACGAGAAGTGTCATGGGATTTTTAATGACCACAGAGAGTCAGGACCTCGGTTTAACATCTCATCCGAAAGACGGCGCTCACTGACAGTATAGTGCCCCTTCATTTACTGGTGCATTAGGACTCACACAGACCACAGGTTGAGTGCCCCTTGCTGGCCTCACTAACACCACTTCCAACAGTAACCTAGGTAGTGACCAGGCTCAGCCCTGCTTAGCTCCAGTGAGTAACCGGTCTTTGGCTGCAGGGTGATATGGCTGTGGCATATTAAACTGCAATTCAACCATTTGTATTCTAGTTAATTTCATTATACTTATTGCCAGCTTTTTTGGGTGGTATTACACTCAAAATAATGATTTTGCTGCTTGTTCAAAATGCTTATGTAAAATGAGCTTAAACGACACAATACTTGAGATTTTTTGGGACAACTTAATTGCTTTTTTTATTCATTCATTCATTTTCCTTCGGCTTAGTCTCTATTTCAGAGGTCGCCACAGCGGAATGAACCGCCAATTATTCCAGCATATGTTTTATGCAATGGATGCCCTTCCAGCCGCAACCCAGTACTGGGAAACACCCATACACTCTCACATTCACACACACACACACACTCACAACACTACATGAGTGAATGAGTGTATGAATGTTTCCCAGTACTGGGTTGCGGCTGGAAGGGCATCCGCTGTGTAAAACATATGCTGGAATAGTAGGCGGTTCATTCCGCTGTGGCGACCCCTGATAAATAAGGGACTAAGCCGAAGGAAAATGAATGAATGAATAACAAGGACACCTTAAAATAAAGTGTAAAGCATTTATTCTAATAAAGAAAAAAATGAAAAATAGAGGAAATTGGATTTGAATGTACAAGCGGTGGTATATTACGAACCGACAGGCACAGTAGGTTATTATTTTCACCCTGTAGGTCTCAGTCGTCTCGCTAAAAGCATTATAATAAGGCTCCGACTCCTTCAGTTCATCTATAATTGCTCCCAGTGGTGAAGCGCAGCTCTTGCAAACGCTGCTGTGCACGCAAATGCATTCGACTTCAGATGGCAAATCACATGCTGCATTGAAAAAAAGGATGCATTGGATTTATCTTTTTTTTTAAAGGTAAGTGGTTGCAAACAATTGATATGCGCTGAATTTAAACAAACAAATTCAATTTAGTAGCATTCAACTTAATTTGTTTGTTTAAATTCAGCGCATGTAAATTGTTTGCAACCACTTACAATTGAAGTCAAAATTGTTAATTAATTATAAAATTAATTTCTTTTTCAAATTTTTCCCAAATGATGTTTAACAGATTCAGGAATTTTTCACAGTATTTCCTATAATATTTTTTCTTCTGGAGAAAGTCTTATTTGTTTTATTTCGGCTTGAATAAAAGCAGTTTTTAATTTTTTTAAACCATTTTAAGGTCAATATTATTAGGCCCCTTAAACAGTGTTTGTTTTCAATTGTCTACAGAACAAAGGAGGAAAGTTACAGTAGGCTGGAAAGCTGAAGCAGCTGCTGGGTTTACTGTAGGACAGCAGACGCCAAACTGAGAAACCTGCACCTTTAGCAGAAAGTGCGACAGAAACGCTGTGTGTGGAGCTATTTATAACTGTGTTTATAATGTGTGTGTGGCCCGCAGGAGCTGTACGAGCATCTGGCGCAGGAGCTGAGCGCTTTAGCCGCGAGACACGGAGAGAGACTGCTGAAAACACCACATAACCCCATATCACTGGGTGAGGAGTCATGCATAATGTAGAGCAAACGGCCGAAGGCTTCTGTATAAATGCTCAATAAACACGCATTCTGCTGTCGTGAATGAAAATAGCTCCAGAAATAGCTTTTTTTGCATGGGGCTCAAGGTTTGGCTGGTTGGCGTAAACCCCTGCTGGCAGATCCTGTAAATACACCATCTGGCTCTATCTTTCGCTATTGGTTAATGCTTAAAAAGGCATCTTATTAGTGAATCAGGCTTGAGAATAAGAATAAAATAAAATAAAAGACCATTTAACATTCGTTTATTGTTCAAATTGACTCCCCTTTCGTTATGTTTGTGGCTGTTTTTGCCCCATTGACTTCCATTATAACCACATTTTTGGATTGCAAAGCCATGACAGCATATAATCTTGATTGTTGGTGGTTTTCCCTGTTGGGAAGAGGTCAAATTTGTTATTTTTACTGTTGATCATTAGTTGGCAGCATTAACCTTTTAGATGCAAAAAAGTTTCTGACTTTTATATGGAGTTCAATGGATTAAAACAGCAGATTAGTGTGTGTGCAGAAATACAATTACTGTGTTTACTATGTTCTGAGAGCTGAGCTGCTTATTTAGATTTTCTCAGACATATCAAGGTATACTACCTGACAAAAGTCTTGTCGCCTATCCAAATCTTAGGAACACCAAATAATAACTTGACTTCTAGTTGATCATTTGGTATCAGAAGTGGCTTATATGAAAGGCAAAGGCCTCTAGATTACACTTATTTTACCAGAAAAAAAAATATGATCATATTTAATTAGGACAGTAAGGTCTGACTTTGCTTAGACAAAAGTCTTGTCACTTAATAGAATAATGTCCAGTATAGAATATAAAGTCATGGTGCAGTGGAAAAAGAATGAATATTATGTATGACTCCCATGAGCTTGGAGGACTGCATCCATACATCTCTGCAATGACTCAAATCACTTATTAATAAAGTCATTTGGAATGGCAAAGAAAGCGTTCTTGCAGGACTCCCAGAGTTCATCAAGATTCTTTGGATTCATCTTCAATGCCTCCTCCTTCATTTTACCCCAGACATGCTCAATAATATTCATGTCTGGAGACTGGGCTGGCCAATCCTGCAGCACCTTGATCTTCTTTGCTTTCAGGAACTTTGATGTGGAGGATGAAGTATGAGAAGGAGCGCTATCCTGCTGAAGAATTTGCCCTCTCCTGTGGTTTGTAATGCAATGGGCAGCACAAATGTCTTGATACCTCAGGCTGTTGATGTTGCCATCCACTCTGCAGACCTCTCGCACGCCCCCATACTGAATGTAACCCCAAACCATGATTTTTCCTTCAGCAAACTTGACTGATTTCTGTGAGAATCTTGGCTCCATGCGGGTTCCAGTAGGTCTTCTGCAGTATTTGTGATGATTGGGATGCAGTTCAACAGATGATTCATCAGACAAATCTACCTTCTGCCACTTTTACAAATGATCAACTAGAAGTCAAGTTATTATTTGTTGCTCTTACAACGGGGATCGACGACAAGACTTTTGTCAGGTACTGTAAGTGTGCAAAGGTCTCTCACACACACACAGACTATTCTCTATATAAAAGCCAGAAACTAAGCTTTTTTTACACTCCAACTAGCGATCAACAGTAAAAATTACAAATGTTACCTCTTCCCAACAGGGAAAACCACCAACAGCCTGCATGATTATATGCTGTCATGGCTTTTCATCGTGTTTATATTACAACTCAAATAAATGCATGTTTTCTTGTGTTCTCCAGCGATGTCGCTAAACCATCTGGAAGCCCACAGTAGCTCTGCAGTCACTCAGCTGGGCTCCATGCTCTTCACCAGACAGGTTTCTGGAGCCAGGTGAGCTTCTGACCTTTTTATATTAATTTTTTTTATTTCACTCCAGAGAGAAAATTAAACGGCCAGTTTTCTCAATTTTCACACAGTAGAGCTTAGATCGAGCCCAAAAAATGAAACCCAACCCTGCCCGAGCCTGTGCACCTTGTGTCCGAGCCCGACCCGGTCCGACACATTAATTGTAATTATGAGCCCGATTTAAACCTGACTATTTTTTAATACGTTGGCCATTATTATAGACGTTCTCAGCTACAATTCTGAGAAACTACAGAAATGAGTTTAGATTTATCTTACCTTGCTCTCAGGGGTATGCTTGAAGAAGTGACAAAACGAGACATTGAAGGCTGACTATCATCCTTTCTGCATACCTGTCGACCCTCCCGTTTTTGCCAGGATTCTCTAGTTTTTTTTATCATTCTATCCCGCTATCATCCCATTTAAGCATTTTCCCGTGTCTTTCTATGACAAGTGAAAGTAGCATCAAAGAGCCGATCTTAAACGTGATAGTCTAATTGCAAGAGCTGTTCAAGAGAATTATGCTTTCGCTTTATTTTGGTTTGAAACCACGTTGAAATGAATATAAAAATGGCCGCATTCACTATGCAGCCTCTGAATCAGTCAATTCATGTAACGCCTGTTTCACACCGCACACGCAGGAAGTTGCTGCGGGCCTTGATGCAGATGAAAAGTAAAAATAAAAAGTGTATTTATGTATAAAGATATATAGGTAACTAGATAGAGTAGAGATCAATCAATCTGTGGAGCAGCCGCCGATCAGCTGTGTGCTGCAGGCGCAGCCGGTGTGAAAGGCAAACACCTGCGCGCTGCTTCTGCTCTCCATACACGCTGCACACAGGAGACTGATGGACGCGCTCCGTATAAAGACACTGTTCTCAGATCAGCTTCTGTACACGCGATTTGAAGATGAGCAAGTGGACGCTTTGGTATTTGGGTGTGTTTTTAAACAGAAAAATACGCTTCATATGTAAACATGTCCGTCCTGGTGTCTTTTGTTTTAAACACTAATAATTTTGTCTTAAATGAGTGCAAACAGTATGAAAGTAATCAAATGCTTTCATTATAGATCTGTGTATAGCTCTCCACGCAATTAGACTAATTAAGCAATGACTAAAAAAAAACAACACAAATGCTTGATCACGGCCCGGCCTGAAGATAGTGGCAGGAAATATCGGGCTGGGCTCGGGCAGAGAATCTAAACTCTATCACACAGGTGTCCAACCTAGTATTATATACCCTATAAACCTAACTAAATAACTAACTTTTTTTTGATTAATAGTGTGTGATGCAGAAATGCGAGTTTGTTGAATGACATTAAAAGTCTGGCTTCGGTCTCCATGGTCTTCTTGTCTTCGTATTGTGATGCAGTTTTTAGAGAAACGGAATATTAAAAGAGCAAACAGTGGGCGTGGCTTGTTTTTTCTGCTGCGAGCTGATTGGATGTAGTAAAGTAGGCGTTTCATTCAGAAAGATCTGGAAAAGGGTTTGGGGAGAGTTACTACAACCTAACAGACGCCTCCTTCTCACCATTTCTGTTTGTTGTCAAAACTGACAGCTGGAGGGGCGTGGTTAAGTATGATAGCCATGCCCCAATACCTCAGACTGATGTAATCTCAGAATTTAACTGAAAACAAACAGGAAGTGCATTTTCAGATTTCAATTAAAGATTACAAGTGCAAACCATTTTTTTCTTAATGATAACATGCACAGATGAATTGTTCACCACAAAACTAGCAATGTGAGCGAACAACATCAATATGGTTAGTTTTGATTTCATTTGTACTTTAAGGTGTGGCTTCAGTCTCCATGGTGACGCTTTCATTTATAACCCACTTCTTAAATACTATACATTTGACTGAATAAATATTTCCACATCCCAAAACTGCATTTTGTGTTCATATTTTCTGCCGGACAGTGGCTGACCTGCTGTAATATTGATGAAATCTTCTTTCTGCCGTCCGCTTTCATTATTTAAATGGGAGTCATTCTCGTTCTCATGGGTTTTGCTTCAGCATTATCCTCTTCACCCCTTTTAACCTGTCAAAAGCTATACACTCTATATCTGCAGTGATAGATGTGCAATGAATAAATATCATGGAAGAGTTCAAGACCGAACAAAGAAAGTCTGTTGTGAATTTTGGAAAGAGAACTTTAAAATGTTACTGGTTCACAAAGATTATTGCCATCTGTTTGGACTGTTTGACTCATACATTTTTTACAGAACTGGTTTAATTAATCACTTCTGGTAAGATATTAATCATTGTAGTGATAATATTAGGATGGCACAATTAAGTATAACAAGCAACACAGGCTCATTGTGAAAACGTACCCCCGTATACATTTCTGGAGAGCGCAAATTATGTAGCCAGAGGTACATATGGCTGCGTTTTGCCTTTAAAACGAACACTACCGGCTGTCCACTTACCTCCTTGAATGGATGGTTGGCATGTTGGAAGAAAGTATGGATGGATGGAGAAAAAGATTAATAGATGGAAAGACTGTGGATGGATGGATGTGTAGGTGGAGAGAATGATGGTAGGTTGGTTAGAGCGGGGGTTGGATGGATGTAGGAACAGATGGTTGGAGGTTTGGAGGAAAAGATGGATATATTGAGGGTTGAAGGGAAGGATGGATGGAGAGACATGGATGAAGGGAAGGATGATGAGTGAAGGGTTGTAAGAAAGGATGATGGGAGAGATGAATGGATTAAGGGTTGAAAGGATGGATGATGGATGGAGGGTTGGAGGAAAGGTTAGATAGAGGGACAGATGAAGATTAAGGGAAAGAGGATGAATGGAGAGATGAATGGATAGAGGGTTGGAAGAAATGATGAATGAAGGAGGATGGAGGGATGGATAGATGATGGAACAGATGGATGGATGTATAGATGGAGAGATGGCTGGATTGAGGGTTGGAAGAAAGGATGAATTGAAAGATGGATGGATGGAGGGTTGGAGAAAAGGTTGGATGTGGATGAATGGAGAGGTCGATGGAGGATTGGAGATGCAGGGAGGGATGACTGGAGAGAAGGATGGATGAACGGATAGATGGATGGAGATAAATTGGAGAAGGGGTGGATTTTGAAATGTGGTTGTTAGGGTGTTATTTGTGGTTGCTAGGATGTGCTATAGATATTGTGAGCAGAAGAGAAGCAGCTGATCCAAGAAAAGCCCAGTGCTGCTAAATGTCCTGACATGATGGTGGTGTTTTGTGTGTTGTTTTCAGGGTGGTGCCATTAGGAGTGCAGCAGACCGTGAGTGGACACACTTTCAGTGGATTCATGTCCCACTCTGAGGCCTACCCCAGCCCATACCTCAACGCTGCATCTGCTATAGGAATAACCAAAGGAGACGTCACTGTGTGCATGAAGAGACTGGAGAAATGCCTGAAAATCCTGAGGAAAGAGAAAAGTGAACCTGCAGAGCTGGATACTGAAGATGGAGAGCTGGAGGAGAGTCCACAGAGATCCACAGAGCTGCACATGTAGGCTTATTTTTGTTGATATCGTGGCTGTAATGCTGTGTGTGTGTGAATATTGATTTATCCACATAAGGCCATGATAGATCTGTGCTAAACTGAAGCATTTAGAAGCACTTTGTGTAACTGGAGAGATAATAAATGCATATTATTTCATTGTTTTAAATCATCCTGTGCTGTTGGGTTTTTATTAGTTTTTTGTTTTTTTACCGGGAGTTTATTTCAGTTATGCAAAGTTCAGACTGCATGATTTTAGCCCTGACAGGCTTTCAGAAATCGCAGACAAATGCCAGAAATCACAGGCAAATCGGTGCTCGTTCACGTGAGTAACAATCACACAGTGTGAACTATCAAACACACGATCTGAGAGAATTGCAGATGAGTCGCCGACACCCGTCAGATATTTGGCATGATAAATATCTGGAGCTGTCGGCGATTCAAAATCATGCCGTGTGAAATGTGTTCTGATTGAACCTACAGCCAAGAGAGCAGCATCCACTAGTTTGGATATCTGCAGGCCAGCGGGAGGTTGGGGGAGAAGTTAAAAGGGCTTCTTTTCGGTTTATTTGGACCCAAGAAATGGAGGAAAAACTAGTGTAAATTTGGCAGGAGCACCCGTGTCTGTTTGACGTGTCGCCTGAGCAATACCACAACCGGGTCGAAACAGAAAAAAGTTGAAGGGAAATCGCTAATTCCCTTTAAAAGCCAGGTGAGCAAAAGAAGATACATTTTCTACCCCACTAAAGGCTTCTCATTATGTAGCTACAAAAGCTACACTACATGACCTTGCATTGTTTCCATGTCACTTCTCGCGTGTGTTTGGTTGTGAGATGTAGTTTGCGGACAGAGACAAAGTTGTCGGCGATTCTTTCTATCGTAAAGTCATGCAGTGAAACTCCCTGTCACTGATCCATCTTGCAATGTAAACACAGCAGCGACGGAACAAAGTCCCAGATAGTCATGCAGTGTGAAAACATCTGTGATGCCACTACTTAGAAAATCCCGCAGTCTGAACTCGGCATAAGTTTAAGCACTGGAAAAAATGCTAGTCCAAATATGTAGAAATTCTGAAATCAAGACGCATTTCCTGGATGAGTAAAAAATATGACAAATACGACAAAATTGAGTTTTTTCTAAAAACAAGCTAAATAATCTGCCAATGGGTTGAACAAAATAATTTTGACATAAGATTATTTTTCTTACTCCATTGGCAGATTATTTTGCTTGATTTATGTGAATAAATGTCTTAAAGTGTCTTAATTTTGAGTCATTAAATCTGAAAACAAGACAATATTTTTAGCTTGTCTAGAAAAGGCTTCTTGATTTCAGGATTTTTAAATATTTGGACTAAAAACGAGACAAAAACTCATTTAAAAATGTAGTTTAATCAGATTTAAAAAGGTCAAAAATACACATGAATGTGTATTCATGTACTAAATCCTACAATTACACTCTTTAAGAAATGCTGGGCTGTTGTAACCCAACGTTTGGTCAAATATGGACCATTGGATTAAAAGTATAACTTGCGTTTAATCGGAAAAATTACACCAATGTTGGGTTTGTCCATATTTGACCCAGCGTTGGGTTACAACAGCCCAGCATTTATTTTGTAATAAAAAATAAATATTAACAAAAAAATAAATAAAATTAAAAATATATAAATATTATTATTATTATTATTATTATTATTATTATTATATAATCTGAGACCCAGTCCCAGATAAGCAGAAAAAGATGGATATATGGATGTAATTATTATTTATTTGACTGTTATCAATATTGTAAAATGTTTCTATATTTTTGTTTTAATTACCGATTTATTTTAAAATGTCTATTTTTATTTATAAAATTATTTTGTATTACATATTTATTTATTTGATTAATATCTATAAATATTTATAACAAAGTATATAACAAATATAATTTTATTTTTTAATCTTATGGCACATTATTATTATTATTATTATTATTATTATTTAAATACTTTTTTAGGAGTTTGATCAGTATTTAATAAATTTTTTTTTTTTTTAAATAGATATTAAAATAAATGTTAAAATAGATAATAAAATAAATAATAATAAAATATATATTAAAATAGATAATAAAATAGATATTAAAATAATATTAATATAATACAAATAAATAATAATAAAATAGATATTAAAATGTATATTAAAATAAATATTAACATAATATTAAAATAAATATTAAAATAAATAATAATAAAATAGATAATAAAATAGATATTAAAATAAATATTAAAATAAATAATAATAAAATAATAGATAATAAAATAATATTAAAATAATAAAAATAAATAATAATAAAATAGATATTAAAATAAATATTAAAATAATATTAAAATAAATAATAATAAAATAGATATTAAAATAAATATTAAATCATTTTTAGAGATTTGCCAATACAGATTTGAAAATAAATCAGTGTTTAAAAATCATTTAATATTTATTTGAATGAATGTTAAAGCTGCACAGTAGTTTCAGTGCAGTGCACGCAGTTGAAGTCAGAATTATTCGCCCTCCTGTTAAATTTTTTTTCTTTTTTCAAATATTTCCCAAATGATGTTTAACGGAGCAAGGAATTTTTCACAGTATTTCATATAATATTTTTTCTTCTGGAGAAAGTCTTATTTGTTTTATTTCAGCTGGAATAAAATCAGTTTTAAAATTTTTTTTATAACCATTTTAAGGTCAATATTATTCGCCCCCTTAAGCAATATTTGTTTCGATTGTCAACAGAACAAACCACTGTTATACAATGACTTGCCTAATTACCCTAACTTTAACCTAGTTAAGCCTTTAAATGTCACTTTAAGCTGAATACTAATATATTGAAGAATATCTAGTACAATATTATCTGCTGTCATCATGGCAAAGAGAAAAGAAATCAGTTATTAAAACTAATATGTTTATGTTTTGTTATACAGAATTTGGGGAGAAAATATACAGTAATAATTCTGACTTCAACTGTAAAGTGTAAAGTCAGTGCAGTGTGTGTGTGTGTGTGTGTGTGTGTGTGTGTGTGTGTGTGTGTTTCTCTCCATCTGTTCTGCTGTTCAGTGTTGAATCAGCATCCTCACAGCTCGCTGTAATGTGTTTTCGGTGCCGTCCGGCAGCATTTCTGTGAATGATTAATGTGGGATCAGACTCTGCTGTTTCTGCAAACCTCTCTCTGTGTGTGTTTCTCTCCTGAACATACTGTACACACTCGTTCTCTAAATAACAAACTCTCCTGCTGCTCTCTATCTCTCTGCTTTTTGCCGATGCTGCATTTTTCTGCCACTCAGACCAAACTTATTTCCTCTCATCGTCAATCATGGTGTATTTACCACCGCGTTCTTGAAGCATCAGCAGTTCACTAAATAGACTTAAGTTAAGCACTGTTTATACAAATAAACAAAAATACAATGTAAAATATGGCGGCACGGTGGCTCAGTGCTTAGCACTGTCCCCTCAGAGCAAGAAGGTCGCTGGTTCGAGTTGGATCAGTTGGCGTTTCTGTGTGGAGTTTGCATGTTCTCCCCGTGTTGGCGTGGGTTTCCTCCAGGTGCTCTGGTTTCCCCCACAGTCCAAACACATGCGCTATAGGGGAATTGAATAAACTAAATTGGCCGTAGTGTATGAGTGTGAATGAGTGTGTATGGGTGTTTCCTAGTACTGGGTTGTGGCTGGAAGGGCAACCGCTGCGTAAAACATATGCTGAAATAGTTGGCGGTTCATTCTGCTGTGGTGACCCCTGATAAATCAGGGACTAAGAGGAAGGAAAATGAATGAATGAATGAATGAATGAATGAATGACACTGCAAATCAATTATTGCTGGTTTAATTTGTTATTTTTAGTTGAATCAATTTGACTTTTCTTGTCATTTCAATCAAACTGACTAAAAATATTTTAACATAACAATATTATGGTAATCATTTTCTTGTTATTATTTTTTATTATTATTATTTAAGTGACAAAAGTATCAAATTAAAAAACAATTTGGGATCTTTGATCAGTATTGTAAATGTATGTGTGTATATATTAAATCGTTTTAGAAAGCCAACAGACATTTGGAAATAAATCGGTAATTTATATATACATATATATTTATTTATTTATTTGACATGGACATCACAATTACACTGGACAACCAAATGCATTTGTTTAAGTTCTCAACACCTGTCCGCAGGAGGCTTGACAAAATGAAAATAGAATAGATACATATACACAGCATTATAACTCTTTACATAAAATTACTGAAGGCAAAAGCAAAGGCGGCATGATCAAACAAACTAATAGTAGACTATCTGTGCAAACACTGCTGTTTTGTTTTTAACCACTTTTTAAGAACGCTACTAAAAATATTTACATTACTTTCTAATTTTAGGCTAACAGGTAAATCATTCCACAATTTTGCTCTCTTAACAGAGAAAACAGATTGACCAAATGAGGTCTTACACTTTGGCACTAGACAGTTACCATTAGCCGTTGCTCGTGTGACTCTGTGAGAGGTTATGTATATTAATTACTGATTTATTTCCAAATGTCTGTTGACTTTCTAAAATGATTTAATGAGGTCAGGTAAGTGGTGCTTACATTTTTATTTTATATTTACGTATTTAATTAATTTATACTAATATTCATAATAAAATTAATAAAATAATAATAATAAATCTTTTTTATTCCCTTAAAACCTGTTTTAACACATTTGAATCTGTTTTAATGATTTTTATTCCTTGTTGTTTTTATTTCTTATACTTGTTTCTTTGATTCTTGTTTATGTGAAGCACTTTGCATTAGCATTGTGCATGAAATGTGCTTTATAAATAAACTTGCCTTGCCTATATATTGTATATAATAAAATATATATTTTTTATATTCATTGGCTGTAAAAAAAAAAACAAAGTTCATCCATTGCGAATGTACTGTTAATCCCTTGCTTAAACAGCAATTGTAAAATAATTCAGCTCCAGATGCTTTGTTTTTTACACAGTCATCACTATCTGAGGAACGGCTCTCATTGAATTATCACATACTTAAGTTTCCAGCGCTCTAAAAGCAATAATAGAGCAGCTGCTGACTAAAGCATCATGCTGCCTTTCACAATTATGTTTTATACACTGTTACACTATACACTTTTTTATGGTGGCTGAGAGAGCTCAAATACACTGCAAGTTAAGATAATATTCAAATAGAAAAACACCAATTATCCCAACACATGCAAATAGAGAAACATACTCCAAATAGCACAGACCACAACGAAAATGTGTCGGGGACAATAAAAAGTGACAGACTGTCTGCTTCCTGAGTCAGCGATGTTGTCGGAAATCTGAGAGGTGAGTATTTTTTGTTTATTTTAAAAGATTAGTTCACCCAGAAATGAATATTCTGTTACTAATTACTCCACCGTCATGTTGCTTAAATCTCCTAAGACATTCGTTCATCTTCAGAACACAAATGAAGATATTTTAGATCAAATCAGAGAGCTCCCTCATCCTCCAGCAGGAGTCGAGATGTCCAGAAAAGGAAACAAAAACATTGTCAAAACTTTCCATGTGACTTCAGTGATTCATCTATAATCATACGAAACTCCAAGAACACTTTTGTGCACCAAAAATATCTGTAAATATGTATCTTCTCTCCCACATCAGGTCAAGGTGTGTGTTTGCTATGGTTAGTGCAATGTATTGCCATTAGAGTCGTGTCACGCAAAAGTCGTATTGCCTGTTGTAAACGCGCATCACGAATGATGCGGAAGTCACACTGCAAAAAATGCTTTTCTTATTTAGAGTTATTGTCTTGTTTCTAGTCCAAATATCAAAAAATTCCTAAATCATGAAGCATTTTCTACACAAGCAAAAAATATTGTGTTGTTTTCAGAAATAATGTCTTAAAATGAAGTGAGTTTTTCATTAAAACAAGCAAAATAACCTAATTTCAAAGCAAAAACAAGATTATTTGGCTTGTTTTGAGGAAAATCTTGCTTAATTTTGACTTATTATTTCTGAAAACAACAATATTTTTTGCTTGTCTGGAAAATGCTTTTTTGATTTCAGAATTTTTGGATATTTGTACAAGAAACAAGACAAAAAAATCTAAGTAGATTTTAATCTAATAAATCTATAATTAGTCAAATTAGTCAAATAATTAGTAAAATAATGAGTAAATCTAAGTAAATAGATTTTATATATATTACTACTTGTCTATAAATCACTAAATGGCCTAGGACCTCAATACATCACAGATATGCTCACTGAATACAAACCTAACAGATCCCTCAGATCTTTAGGATCATATAAACTAGACATTCCAAGGGTTCAGTCAAAGCAGGGTGAATCGGCCTTCAGCTACTAACAGCGCCCCCTGCTGCTGGAATCAGCTTCCAGAAATGATCAGATGTGCTCCAACATTAGGTACATTCAAATCCAGACTTAAAACACATCTTTACTGAATGAGCACTGTGCTACGTCCCACAGATCGCACTATTATGTCTTTTCTTTTTCATTTCTTTTATAACCTGTTTTTTAACCTGTTTTTATATTATTTGTTTTTATTTTATTTTTTATACTTGTCTCTTTTTATTCCTGTTTATGTCATCTGTTTTTATATTATTCTGATTTATACTTGTCTCTTTTATTCTTGTTTATGTAAAGCACTTTGAATTGCCACTGTGTATGAAATGTGCTATGTAAATAAACTTGCCTTGCCCTGCCTTGCCTAAGTAAGAAAAGCATTTTTTGCAGTGCTTTGCTGAACTACCTTTTTTTACAGTGTTATTGGCACAAAAGTGTTCTTGGGACTATGTATGATTGAACCACTCAAGTCTATTTTTTATCTAATATATCATAATTGATTTGTGAAGATGAACAATGGTCTTAGGGGATTGGATCGACATGAGTACCTAATTAATAACAGAATTTACATTTTTGGGTGAACTAACCTATTAATGAGTGCTATTGAAAGACTTCAAACCAGCATAACAAAAAATATTTTGAACCAAATCACCTAACCTGCCTTTAAATGTTTTTACTTCCGGTGCCTTGCCATTCTGCATATGCATCAACACAGAAAGCAAAACTGCATTGAAAGTGATTTCATAGGGACTTTATTGTGCTCCTCACAAATACACAAGAAAAAGTCATGTTCTCTTAAATATAATGTATTATGTGACCACAAAATCAATAGGCTATAGCCAAAAAGACATTAAACGAGTCCAAATTATCTATTGTTATTTCATGCTGAAAATCATTTGAATAAGATCATGTTCCATGAAGATATTTTGTAAATGTCCTACTGTAAATATATCAAATCTCAACTTTTGATCAGTAATGTGCATTGATATACTCAATAAGACAATATTTTCAATATTTCGATTATTTTGCATCCTCAGATTCCAGATTTTTTAAACAGTTGTATATCAGACTAATATTGTCCTATTCTAACAATCAAATCCATATCAAAACGACATCAAACACGACGTTAAAAAACACGTCAGCAAATCAATTTGATGTCAAATCCTTGATGTCCAGCATTGATGCCTTTTTTTGACCACCAAAATAACAACACAATGATAACAAAAAAATGATTCATTGGATTTACTACATTTTTTAAGGTAAGTGGTTGCAAACTATTTATATGGGCTGAATTTCATTCATTCATTCATTTTCTTTTCGGCTTAGTCCCTTTATTAATCAGGGGTCGCCACAGCGGAATGAATTGCCAACTTATCCAGCATATGTTTTACACAGCGGATGCCCTTCCAGCTGCAACCCATCACTGGGAAACATTCATACACACTCATTCACACACATACACCACAGCCAATTTAGCTTTCTCAATTCACCTATAGCACATGTCTTTGGACTTGTGGGGGAAACCGGAGCACCCGGAGGAAACCCACGCCAACACGGGGAGAACATGCAAACTCCACACAGAAATGCCAACTGACCCAGCTGAGGCTCGAACCAGCGACCTTCTTGCTGTGAGGCGATCATGCTATCCACTGCGCCACCGTGACGCCCCTGGGCTGAATTTAAACAAACAAATGAAGTTGAACATTACTAAATTTAATTTGTTTAAATTTAACCCGACGGTTCATTCCGCTGTGGCGACACCTGATGAATAAAGGGACTAAGGAAAATGAATGAATGAATGAATAATATAGGCCTAAGACAGGTTTCAGTCAAAAGTTGTTAGAATCAAACTCCCATAATGCGATTCAATAGCATAAATAATCGGGGGAAAAATAAAAACTTGAATCACAAAATGCGGAAAACGGCTAATTTGCAGACATTTTTTTTACAGTGTAGCCTCTAAAACTCACACTCTATACGCTAAAAAAATACCGCTTATACACCTCTTTAAAAACTGGGTTATTTCAACCCAATTCTGGGCATAATAGGGACAAAAAATGTCGGGTTATTGCCAGGGGCGGACTTGATTTGGGGGACCTAAGCAATTCCAGGTATGGGGCCCTAGCATTGAAACTCAAAACACTCTCTTTCCCTATAGATATTAAATATAAAATATATTTTAAGTGGAGCCTTTATCTTCTTAATGTAAAATTAAATACAATAAATTCACAAATATAAAGCAAGTTCCCAAACTATGTACAGTTAATTAGTCATACTTGTGATTAGACTATTTGCATGGGCTGTATGGAAAACACATTCCCCTATTCATGGGGGCCCCTGATTTTGAAAAGACGTAATATTGTTAATGGTTATGGAAAGATTTTACAACATATGATAGAAAATGAATAAAAGAGCTATAATGATTAATCTTCTTGGCATTGGTCGGAGCCCCCTAATTTCCCGGGGCCCTAAGCGGCTGCTTACTTCGCATATTGGTTAAGTCCGCCCCTGGTTATTGCTATCAATTGCTGGGTTTAATTAAATTATTAGGACCAAATTTAACCCAGGGCTGCATGGTGGCGCAGTGGGTAGCACGTTCGCCTCATAGGAAGAAGGTCGCTGGTTCGAGCCTCGGCTGGGTCAGTTGGCGTTTCTGTGTGGAGTTTGCATGTTCTCCCCGTGTTCGCGTGGGTTTCCTCCGGGTGGTTTCCCCCACAAGTCCAAAGACATGCGGTATAGGTGAATTGGGTAGGCTAAATTGTCCGTAGTGCATGTATGTGAATGGGTGTGTGTGTGGATGTTTCCCAGTGATGGGTTGCAGCTGGAAGGGCATCCGCTGCGTAAAACATATGCTGGATAAGTTGGCGGTTCATTCCGCTGTGGCGACCCCACATTAATAAAGGGACTAAGCCGAAAAGAAAATGAATGAATGAATGAAATTTAACCCAATGTTTGTGTTAATCCATATTTCACCCCATATTTTGGGTTGAAATAAATGAGTGTACACTGAAAAAAAGACTCATTAGATTTACTACATTTTTTAAGGTAAGGGGTTGCAAACTATTTATATGGGCTGAATTTAAACAAACAAGCTAAGTTGAACATTACTGAATTTAATTTGTCTAAATTTAACCCATATACCAATTGATTGCAACAATTGTGCAAAAATATATTGTTTTTTAGTGTATGAAAGTATAGTGTTGATCGAGGCTGTTTAACCAACATCCACCGTTATTGGGCGCCCTAATAAATAAATAAGTGTGTGTGTGTGTGCGTGTGGAGCCGAACTGCTGATGTCAGGAGCTCCAGTGCTGCATTTGATGGTGCAGGGTGGATGATTTGCTGGATGTGGATGTAGATGTGAATAAACCTCCAGACACACACATGCAAGCCTGACGAAACGGCAAACATGCGGACTGTCGTGATTATATGGGCGCTCGTTTTGTATCTGGCTCCTTTGGGCGACACCGCGAAAAAGGCGTTTAAATGCCCGTCCTCGTGCAGCTGCTCGAAGGAGTCTATTATATGCGTCGGATCTTCGTATGTCCCGCGATACATTCCCAATGATGTCAGCTCACTGTAAGTATATGTTTATTTGGCTTATGCATTGGAAATATGAGGCATGCATGTGTCATTATAAAGATGAAGTGGGGTTATTGCGTTGCTGGATGGCTGTCGGTCATTGCGGTGTGTACAGTTGAAGTCAGAATTATATATGCCCTCCTTTTTCAGATATTTCCCAAATGATGTTTAACAGAGCAAGGAATTTTTCACAGTATGTCTGATAATATTTTTTCTTCTGGAGAAAGTCTTATTTGTTTTATTTCGGCTAGAATAAAAGCAGTTCTTAATTTTTTAAAACCATTTTAGGGTCAATATTATAAGCAATATTGTTTTTTCCGATTGTCTACAGAACAAACCACTGTTATGCAATGACTTGCTTGCCTAACTTTAACCTAATTAACCTAGTTATGCCTTTAAATGTCACTTTAAGCTGAATACTAGTATCTTGAAGAATATCTAGTCAAATATTATGTGCTGTCATCATGGCAAAGATAAAAGAAATCAGTTAAGTTATTAAAACTATTATGTTTAGAAATGTGTTGAATAAAAATCTTCTCTCCGTTAAACAGAAATTGGTGGGGAAATATACACGGGGGCTAATAATTCTGCCTTCAACTGTGTTATTTTGTGTCATAACTGCACTGGGTGTTAAATATGAGTGCTGTTTTGCAGGAGTATTGTCAACGGGACCTTCTCTGAGGTCAAAGAGGCGATGTTTTCACACGTGCCCTCCTTACAGTTACTGTAAGTGAAGAACATCTGACTAAGCAAATGTGTTTGGCGTGATATCATTGATGCTTTCCTGTGTTTCTCATAAACCTAGCTAGGGCTGGGCGATATGGCAAAAAAATGATCACGATACTTTTTTTCATATCAGTCGATATCGATAAATCTTTATATCTATCAATTTTAAAGGGGTGGTCCAGAGTGTATTTTTAAGGCTTGGTTGTGTTTATAAGATGCAAAGCAATGTGTGCTCATGCTTCATTTGTAGAAAATCACGTTATTTTTTCCTAAATCTTGCTTTGATTATATACAGCTACTCTGCTAACATGAAAACCACTGTCATATTTCCTAGTTCCTCTGAAAGGCTCGTTCTCATGAGGCTCTGATTGGTCAGCTAACATAATGTGCTGTGATTCGCGGATCGGCTCCACGTCACCACGTCACACCCCTACAAGCACACACTTTTGCACTGTGTAAACAGTCAGTCTGAGTAACTGTTAGCTGTATCAGTTTGAGCCTGAATGAGACAGAAAATAAAGAGCACACAGCTGAACGTCACGCCTGCTCTCTAAAATAAAATCTGACAAGTGTCTTTCACATATATTTGGGTTATAAGCATGTGTAAGCAATATGAAACATTCACATATCTTTTGCGAGTTTGTTATTTGAGATGTAGAACGCAGGGAATGCAGCCGCATAGAGAGACACTGCAGCGCTGGTGAAGATTGTGGCTGTTTACAGCGGTTTGACTGATAAATATGAATTTGTAGCTAAATTGTTAGCGGTGCCAAACAGCATTTCCTGTTGTTTACATCCTTGTTTACGTCCTCCCTACAGCAAACCGTTAACGCTAGAAACTGTGCATGAAATGTATCAATTTTAACAAATAAAAACACTTACAGGTTGTGGCTCACAATCCACAGCTTCGTCTGTTGGAGGAGTTTTAGCCGAATCCAGCACTAAACTGGGAGAGATTCTGGAAGTTCTCCTTTGTCAAATGCTAACGTTATATTTTGTATAATTCTCTGGAACATAATTAAAATTAAACTAAGCACTTCTGTCTTTGTGTCGTGTCCTTTGGAAGCCCAAATACAGAAACAGAAGAAGCTCTGCGGAAATAGCAGCGTTTGGACGGCATTTTAGCTTTCTCTGCTATAACATTACAGCGCCTCTGGCCACGCCCCTTTGATGCGCAGGGTGTGTGCACGTAGTGAATGCGCATAACCTGAAGCGTTTGTGATCTCACTAGCCCGGATGTATTTTTTTGTAGCCCTCAAACTTCGTTTGCTGTAGGCTTTGCTAAGCTAACTCTGTAAAAGCCAATGTCTCCCTTTGCATTGAACTTTGAGCATCTTACATTCAGAGATGTTGTTTATGTTCACACCGCTACATTACACATCAACTAAAGTTTCAAATATGATATCGTAGTGGACCACCCCTTTAAAGGCTTTTCAGCATGCCAATCCCTTTGTGCAGCTGATTTAACACATTTTGTAAAATGTTTTAGCTGTCTGACAGTATAAATAAAAAAAATAATAAACAAAAGAACAATCTTAATCATTTTCAGCATTTACTGTTCAGGTTTTCGACAACCAAAGACATTACCCTATGAGTTATTGTATATTATTGTTCAACATCAGAAAAAGTAGAGGTTGGTGACAGATTGTTCCGTTTTGGATGAACTATCCTTTTAATGGTGAGTATGGTGAATTTAGGGTGAAATATCCTTTAATGTATTTTATTTAGGGATGCTATCGATTGATTGTCAATAACCCTTTAATCGATAGACCTTATCGACGGCTGATTAAGCATTAGCATTGATTGATTGAATTGAATCACTTTTTTTTTTTAAATGTGCATGAGCAAATATTGGTATAGCTATATATACAGTTAAAGTCAGAATTATTAGCTCCCCTGTATATTTTTTCCCCAATTTGTGTTTAACATTTTTTTTTAGCACATTTCTAAACATAATAGTTTTAATAACTTATTTCTAATAACGGATTTCTTTTATCTTTGCCATGATGACAGTAAATACTATTTTACTAGATATTTTTCAGGCGTCACGGTGGCGCAGTGGGTAGCACGTTCGCCTCACAGCAAGAAGCTCGCTGGTTCGAGCCTCGGCTGGGTCAGTTGGCGTTTCTGTGTGGAGTTTGTATGTTCTCCCCGTGTTGGCGTGGGTTTCCTCCGGGTGCTCCGGTTTCCCCCACAAGTCCAAAGACATGCGCTATAGGTGAATTGGGTAGGCTAAATTGTCCGTAGTGTATGAGTGTGAATGAGTCTGTATGGAAGTTTCCCAGTGATGGGTTGCAGCTGGAAGGGTGTCCGCTGCGTAAAACATATGCTGGATAAGTTGGCGGTTCGTTCCGCTGTGGCGACCCCAGATTAATAAAGGGACTAAGCCGAAAAGAAAATGAATGAATGAATAGATATTTTTCAAGATACAAGCATTCAGCTTAAAGTGACATTTAAAGGCTTCACTAGGTTAATTAGGTTAAAGTTAGGGTAATTAGGCAAGTCATTGTATAACAGTGGTTTGTTCTGTAGACAAAAACCAAAACAAATATTGCTTAAGGGGGCTAATAATATTGACCTTAAAATGGTTTAAAAAAAATTCAAAACTGCTTTTATTCTGGCCGAAATAAAACAAATAAGACTTTCTCCAGAAGAAAAAATATTATAGGAAATACTGTGAAAAATTCTCTGTTAAACATCATTTGGGAAAAATCTGAAAAAGAAAAAAAAATTCACAGGAGGGTGAATAATTCTGACTTCAACTGTGTGTATCCACCACAGTTCATTAATGTTATTCCACTTTACACACACTCACATAGTAAGTTTTCAGTTGATTTCTTATTTAAATATTAATTTTTTATATAAACATAAGTGTCCATTTTTTCCAAATAAATAATGACTATATGCCTTCCATGATGTATGTTTTGTTATGAATGGAAACTATTTGGCAGAGATAAAACTGTTTTAATATTAGGAATCTGAGGGTTAAAAAAAAAATCAAAATACAGTGAAAATCGACTTTGAATTTGTCTCAATCAAGTACTTAGCAATGTAAGTTATATATAAGTTTTGATATATTTACAGTAGGAAATTTGCAAGTTGTTTTCATGCAACATGATCTTTACTTTATATTATAGCTATTTTTTGGCATAACATAAAAATCTATATTTTTTACTAGATTATACTCCCCACAAATATACTTGTGCAACATATGACTGTACCATAAAATGTACCAACCAATAACATCTTTTGTACCATTTTTCCCCCTTGAGAGTGTCATAAAAAGGAAAAATTCATTTATTCATTCATTTTCTTTTCGGCTTAGTCCCTTTATTAATCTGGGGTCGCCACAGCAGAATGAACCGCCAACTTATCCAGCATATGTTTTACGCAGCGGATGCCCTTCCAGCTGCAACCCATCACTGGGAAACACCCATACACTATCATTCACACACATACACTACGGCCAATTTAGTTTACCCAATTCACCTATAGCGGATGTCTTTGGACTTGTGGGGGAAACCGGAGCACCCGGAGGAAACCCACGCCAACACAGGGAGAACATGCAAACTCCACACAGAAATGCCAATTGACCCAGCCGGGACTCGAACCAGCGACCTTATTGCTGTGAGGCGACAACGCTACCCACTGCGCCACCCAAAAGGAAACATTTTAAAGGATAAATTTATTACTTATAAGATTGTTCTGATACATTTACATTTAGGATAGAAAGCTTTTTTTTTCTCAGATTTGAACCCATGCTCTTCCTATTAAATCATTCAAATCTACCAAAAACTATATAAAAATTTAATCTTTTAATGATAATAATAATAATTAATAATTTTATGATGCTTTAAAAAAGTACCAAAGTCCACACGAATGTTATGAAGAGCTTAATTCAAATGCCAAAAATGTATAAAAAAAATTTATTATTTATTTTATTTCTATTTAATTGATTTATTTTTGAGTATTTTTGTGTTTTTGAAGGATCTGCAGACTTTTTAAGCTTAGAAAATGTGTGTGATACTTTCAAGCTTCATATTTTGGTCAAACTGTTCAGGCCTGCATATCAGAGGAATATTAATGTAACGATAAATATTATTTTGGCCTTAAAGAAGTGTGTTCAGTCATTAGTGGAAGAGCTGTTTGCATTAGATTACAGCGTACTCCTCAACTAAACACCTGAAGGTGACATTTGACAAATAGGAAGGCGTTTTATTTAGCTATTTAAAAAGTCAGGGAACATATTTTGCCCCGTTTTTTTCTTGTTCCCTTTCTGACACTGAGAACACAGTGACTTTTTCCATGCTGCCACTGACGTAATGCAGGATGTCAGCGATTTAATACTCGGACATAGAGATATGGAGAGATCTGTGTGTGTGAGAGAGAGAGAGGACATTTTATCTGTGTGCATTGAACATCTCTGTAGCAGCACTGCATTTAAATAGCACTGCATTAAGAAAACATATACTGATTTTAATTTTAAGTTATGATTTTATCGGTGGCTCAGTGGTTAGCACTGTCGCCTCACAGCAAGAAGGTCACTGGTTCGAGTCCCAGTTGGGCCAGTTGGCATTTCTGTGTGGAGTTTGCATGTTGCGTGGGTTTCCTCCGGGTGCTCTGGTTTCCCCCACAGTCCAAACACATGCGCTATAGGTGAATTGAATAAACTAAATTGGCCGTAGTGTATGAGTGTGTGTGTGTGTGTATGTGTGAGAATTAGTGTGTATGGGTGTTTCCCAGTACTGGGTTGCAGCTGGAAGGGCATCCGCTGTGTAAAACATATGCCGGAATAGTTGGCGGTTCATTCCACGGTGGCAACCCCTGATAAATAAGGGACTAAGCCGAAGGAAAATGATTGAAGTTATGATTATTTTATGTTGTTAATAATTGGTTCTGTCAATTCTGGCAGGTTGCTGAACTCAAATGCCCTCACAACAATAAGGGACGATGCTTTTTCTGGCCTTCCACACCTGGAGTACCTGTAAGTTGTCTTTCATGATGTTTTTATTATTATTATGAGTCAGTATTCATAGATGTTTATGTGTTTAAGCATTCATTTATGCGAGAGCAAGATGTGTTGTAAAGATTTTTATATGTTTACAT
The DNA here is from genome assembly GCA_903798115.1 of Danio jaintianensis. Classification (NCBI taxonomy): domain Eukaryota; kingdom Metazoa; phylum Chordata; class Actinopteri; order Cypriniformes; family Danionidae; genus Danio; species Danio jaintianensis. The sequence continues at coordinate 3,101,475 of CAIGQV010019101.1, forward strand.
ATTAAATTATAAGCTCACATTCTTTCAACATTTGATTTATTTCTGAGAAATCATTGTTTTAATTGGTTTTATTGATTATTATTGATAATTTTTTCATATTTAAATGCTTTCCCGTCTTTTTCAGCGGTTGAGTCGTTAGTTTCTGTTTATTATGGAAGTATTTTTTCATTCATTCTTCCCTTAGAGAGTTGTAAAGTTTTATTATTAAAGTATTATAAGGTATTATAATATGTATTAGGAATTATAACATTATTAAAGTATTATAGATATTATAACATTAACCAACCAATCATCACAACATTGCAAACTTTGATTTGAAACACAGAAGTATCTGAAAAATCATAAAAAATATGAAGATACTTCATAGCTTTAATGAGAACTACAATCCCATGATGCACTGAGAAAGACCTGATCAAACAAAAAATAACAGGGTAATGTCAAACTTTACATTTAATATAAAGTTGTTAGTTATAGACAAACATAAATCAAATTATTTCAAATGATGCATATATATATATATATACATACAAATATTGAAGTATTTCCAGAAACTTGATTAAGTTATTTGCAGTGTTTCATGCATTTTGCTTGCTGCAACTCTGATTGGTGGAATTTCTGAACAGCATCATGGGTAATGTAGTTTTTCTGCGAAAATTCTGCTATTAAACATGATAAAAAATAAAAAAAAAGTTCAATTAATGCAAACAAGTGGATATAAAATTGATTAACAACCTCAGAGCTCATAATACTACTGTTTTTAAAGCTATTTTTACAAATTAATTTCTCTATATGGGGAAAATGACTGTTGTGATTTAGTTAATTATCCTCATTTATTTATATATCAACTGACCATCAACATTTACTCTCCATTCTTTAGGTTTATAGAAAACAACAAGATTGAGACGACATCAAAATACTCTTTCAGAGGACTTCGGGATTTGACTCACCTGTATGTTGTTTTTAACAATAATTAAATGTAATATGTCTTGACTTGTCTGAAATATTGCTGTGTTTTTTTACAGGTCGCTGGCGAACAACAACATTAAAGCTTTGCCCAGAGAGTTATTCATCGATCTGGACTCTTTGATAGAGCTGTGAGTCTGCAAATGCTTTTTTAGCAATACCTATTTTGTAGTAGTATTATATTGTAAATTATTTGATCTTGATTTTCAGTGAATTATGGCGTTATTTGAAAGCGCCAAAACAAACATATAACCCAACAAGACTTCCTTTTTGATATCTTCACTGTAGTTACTAGACACGCCCCTTACGGCTGATTGGCTGCAAGTGTGCTTTCGGTATCGATCTGGCACATCTGTGGTCAGAAGCGTTTTTCAGAAATCATTTAGTGTACAGGATTGACAGTTTTAGTCACTATATTTAGTGTATAGTGGTTGAAGTAGGTATTGCAGTCCAAATTCAAAACATTGGAAAGGGTTTTTCATTTAACATTGCCCCCTTGTAACCAGCAGGTGTCCCCAGTATACTATAAGCCAGGGGCGTAGCAACCGGGGGGGACGGGGGGATACATCCCCCTCACTTTTAGAGCCAGACCATTTAGAAACAGGTGATTAATAATTATATGAACGTAAACTTTTGGGTGTCATTCAGCTGTCCCCCCCACTTTTAAAATATCTGCTACGCCCCTGCTACAAGTGCCTCTGACCAGTGAAGCCAGCTCATGTAATCTATCAAATCAAACAGAGATTTGTTCCCTCCTATTGTATAATCAGTTGTTTTCAAGAAGTAATTATCTTTAAATTATCTTTTAATAGAGGGATTGACTTGAAGCAGTGTTCTTCTTCACAAATTTCAATGGTTTCTGATTGGCTGTTAGAGTTTTATTATTTATAAGCTGTACTTAAAACGTTCTGATTGCAAGCATTCCTGAAAATTGAGCCTTGAAACTGTAAGCTGCGAAGGTTGCTACTTTTTTGGTCGCGTCCACATACATTAAGCCTTTATGATTGAAATGAAATACGCATTTTTTTCCGCCAAGGCAACCCGGGGTGCTGGAAAATATTTAGTTAAACTGGCAGTGGCCTGGTTATAGAGTTCAAAACAAAGACAGAACGGAACGCACATTGTCAAAGACAATGAGCATTGTTTCTCAGATAAACAAGTATGTTTACTTAGCATGATTCTTAAATATCTGCAAACATAGTATGGTATTGGCAGCACGGTGGCTCAAATAGTTAGCACTGTCACCTCACAGCAAGAAGGTCGCTGGTTCAAGTCCCAGGTGGGCCAGTTGGCTTTTCTGTGTGGAGTTTGCATGTTCTCTCCGAGTTGCTGTGGGTTTCCTCTGGGTGCTTTGGTTTCCCCCACAGTTCAAAGACATGCGCTATAGGTGAATTGGGTAAACAAAATTAGCCTAAGTGTATGAGTGTGTGTGAATGTGAGAGTGTATGGGTGTTTCCCAGTACTGGGTTGTGGCTGGAAGGGCATCCGCTGCGTAAAACATATGCCGGAATAGTTGGCGGTTCATTCCGCTGTGGCAACCCCTTAATAAATAATGGACTAAGCCGAAGGAAAATGAATGAATGAATATTATGGTATTTTCATGATTTGGAAGAGTCAAAAATGTTAATAACTGTGCACTATTATACAAACTGTCAGCTTTTGGTTGATTTTGGCATATATTTCCCTGCAGAGATCTGAGAGGTAATGTGTTTGAGTGCGACTGCCGGGCGAAGTGGCTGATGATGTGGCTGAAGAGCACGAACGCCACTGTTTCAGACGTCCTCTGCACCGGTCCTGAGGAGATGAAGGGCAAACGGCTCAATGACATGGCCAGCTTGCATAACGAGTGCGTCTCCACAGGTTTGTCAATGAACACGTGCAGCTTTAGTATTATGTTTGTGTGCCTCTTCACTGGCTTTGCAGTGTTTTACAAAACCAGAATATAGTAATGTTGTAATAACAACTGAAGTAAGAGAGGACAGTTTGGAGTGTCACTGTTTGTCTTGCACAGAGTGTTTGTGGGCCTTATTTTAGGGCCTGTGGGAGATAATAATATGAATTTTACCATATAATTCCCAGATTTCATTCCCCTCCACTCTGTGCCTACGGAGTCTCTGTCTGTGGACACGTTTTCCCACAAGAACGATGTATACGTAGCCATCGCTGCTCCCAACGCAGAGAGCTGCATGGTGCTCCAATGGGACCACATCGAGATGAATTTCAGGACTTACGACAACATCACAGGTGCAACTCACAAAATAAACCATCAATATCAGTAGTTGATCAAGCCTAACACAATGTGCTTTCTCCTAATCTCAGGTCAGTCCATAGTTGGCTGCAAGTCTGTGATCATCCAGAACGAGGTCTTTGTCATCGTCGCCCAACTCTTCGGCGGCTCCCACATCTACAAGTTCGATGAGGACCAAAGCAAGTTCACCAAATTTCAAGACATCGAAGTGTCAAAGATCTCCAAGCCCAATGACATTGAAGCCTTTCAGATCGGAAATGACTGGTTCTTTATCATCGCCGACAGCTCAAAGGCTGGTTTGTCTACCTTGTATAAATGGAACGACAAGGGTTTTTACTCCTACCAGTCTCTTCATGAATGGTTTCGAGATACGGATGCAGAATTTGTGAATTTGGATGGAAAAGCGCATCTTATTCTTGCAAGCCGTTCTCAGGTTCCGGTTATCTACCAATGGAGCAGAAGCACGCAGAAGTTCGCTTTGCAAGGGGAAATCCCGAATATGGAAGATGTAGTAGCCGTCAAGGCGTTTTGGATCAAGGAGGACCTTTATCTGGCCATGACCCGATACATAGGCGACTCCAAAGTCTTGCATTGGACTGCTAAGGAGTTTTCCGAGGTCCAGGCCATTCCTTCAAGAGGATCCATGATACTGCAGCCATTTTCCTTCAAAGAGAGAAACTACCTGGCTTTGGGAAGCGACTACACCTTCTCGCAGATCTATTTGTGGGATGCAGAGAAGAAGGTTTTCGAGCGTTTTAAGGAAGTCTACATCCAGGCTCCTCGCTCCTTCACTGTGGTCTCCACCGACCGGAGGGACTTCATATTTGCCTCCAGTTTCAAGGGCAGCACACAGATCTTTGAGCATATCATTATTGATTTGAGCCTTTGAGAGTTCAACTCAACAACTGCAGGACAATATCAGAGTTTAAAGGGATAGTTTGCCCCAATATTTTCATTTGCTTCCCATTTGCTCACACTAGAGTGGTGTGAAAGATTTATAAATGTCTTTCTTCTGTTGAACACTAAAGACAATACTTTAGAACAGTGTTTCTCAACCACGTTCCTGGAGGACCACCAACACTGCATGTTTTTGTCACCATCCTGCACTATGTCTCCGTGTTCTAGAGTTCTGTTCCCTCTTGTGTCTTTGTTTACTTAATTTCGATCACCTGGGTCTTGTTCCAGCCAGGGTATTTAAGTGGTCACTTTTTCTCTGTTCCTCACTTAGTTTCTGAGTCAGAACACTGTGTGTTTGCCTTGCATACCCTTGGCCTCTTGATCATCATCTAGTATTTTCTTGTTTCTCCCCTCGTGGAGTTTTCTTTGTTTTTGTTACTCTGTTAAAGAACCCCCCTGTATACCTTATCTGAGAAGAACCTTAGAAGAGTTACCTGTTTTGCTACCAGTTTTTCTGGATCCTCTCTCTGAGGGCGTACTCTCACTAGGCACGGTTGCCTTGAACAGTGCCGAAGTGCGGTTGTCCCCCTCCCCTCTCCCCCAATGGCCCGCACTCACACTGCATCTTTACCTTCCGAACCTGAGCACGCTTACGTCATCGATGATGCGACTGTTCAGTTTAACAGGAAGAGAAGCACTCTCGCTTAGCACAGGGGAGATTTCTTTAGTTATATCGTTTTAGTCGTTTGGGATGCAGTGACACGCAGTCAAATCTTTTGCTGAACAGATCCACAACTTTTGACGCTCATAAATTATCATAAAAGCCTTCGTGCTGCAGGTATTAGGAGGTTTGCTGAAGGTGTCAGCTGTTGTGCAGCGAGGGGTTTGTATCTTTGATAAACTATGACAGTTCGTGTTTATTGAAAAGTAAGAATGATTGAATGAAGAATGAAAAGTGACGTCGCGTCTTCAGTTTCGGGCTCAGGCATGCTTTGCACTCATACTACAAGCATACTGCGCCAAAACCCAACTGAACCGCGCTCTGGCACACCTCTTTCAATCGGGCCAGGGCCGGCCAACTGAACCATGCCTGAGCACGATGCAGAATACTCACATTTGTCAAACGAACTCGGTTCGGGCACGGTTCGGATAGCCTAGTGTGAGTGCACCCTGAGTGTTTCGTTTGGGCCCTACCCATCTGGCCGTGTGGCTCTGTGATATCTCTCACCAGTCTCCTCACCAAAGACCCAGGTTCGAGGCCCGTGCATGACAGTTTTGGATGTCTCCTTTGTCTGTCACACCCATTACAGGTCTTTCAGTCTCTGCTTATGAGCTGATGATCTCAATCAGGTGTATTTGGTTAAGGAGACATGGAAAATGTGCAGAGCTAGTGGTCCTCCAGGAGTGTGGTTGAGAAACACTGCTTTAGAGATACACAAAAAGCATGATAACAAGATAACGATAAAGACATCATTCTAGAAATTATTTTGAATGTAAAACAACAGCAGAGTTCAGACCACAGCTATAATGATACAGATTTAGCTTTAGCACTCTTCAGAATAACTTCCTTTGTGTTCAACAGAAGAAATTGTAATGGAGGAAGAGTAAATGATGAGCAAATTTCCATTTTAAGGTGAACCATCCCTTTAAGGCATGTCAGCAACCTCCTCCTTGGGTCGTTGGAAATTTCTGGGTTAGGCAGTTTGGGTTTTATGATGAAGGAGGAATTCTGGCATTATCAGGTTCACAGTAATACGTATTAAATCATGCATCTGTGTAGTTTTACATACAGTTGAACTCAATTATTAGCCCTTCTGTGAATATTTTTTCTTTTTTCAAATACTTCCCAAATGATGTTTAACAGAGCAAGGAATTTTTTCACAGTATTTCCTAAAATATTTTTTCTTCTGGAGAAAGTCTTATTTGTTTTATTTCGGCTAGAATAAAAGCAGTTTTTAATTTTTTAAAAACCCATTTTAAGGTCAATATTATTAGCCCCCTTAAGCAATATTTGTTTCGATTGTCTCCAGAACAAACCACTGTTATACAATGGCTTGCCTAATTACCCTAATTTGCCTAATTAAGCCTTTAAATGTCACTTTAAGCTGAATACTAGTATCTTGAAAATATCTAGTCAAATATTATGTACTGTCATCATGGGAAAGATAAAAGAAATCAGTTATTAGAAATGAGTTATTAAAACTATTGTTTAGAAATTTGTTGGAAAAATCTTCGTTAAACAGAAATTGGCGAAAAAATATACAGGGGGGCTAATAATTCTGACTTCAACTGTATGTATAACAATTCCTCATCCCTACTGAATCATTGGACATTTCTGCCAAACATACGGTGCATGGACTGCAGAAAAAGAGTTGCACTTGTCACCTGTAACTACCTAAATCACTCAACATAATGATATATACTGTAACTCAGAGAGCCTTTCAAATCTCTTTCAAAACCATGCATGATATGGCTGCAACAACATTAAATAAAAAATAATTGTAAAAAAAATACAACTTCCAGAGCAGGCATGCAGATCAAATAGTGATACGGGTGACAAATGCAGTCCTGTTATCTTTAGAGACATTAAAGAATATTTTTACCTCATTGTTGCAACATAGACTCATTCTGAAAATGTAGCCCTATATACATTTCTGGAGATCGCAAATTATGTAGCCACTAGACAGAGGTACGTATGGCTGCATTTCGTCTTTAAAACGAACGCTACGGGGCGGTATGACACCATTCCTTTTCGCGCTTACCAGCTGACCGCTTACCTCCGTGTGGACGGCTTTCCCGCTGTTACCAGTTTGTCCAGTGGCTCGCCATGTACATCGGTGGACTTGAGACGCAGAGAGGAGTTGACCATGACGAAAGGGTTTGAGTCCGGTGATGAACGGTTCCAGAAAGCAGGTAAGACAAAAACAAAAGCCAAAAAATAAAATAAACAAGTAAATAACAGGGTGAGAACGTGGTAAAATCTGAAAACAAATCAGGGGATTTACTTTTTTTGGATTGCTTTTTAAAGCTGCTGGTTGGGTTTAATAATTCCTTACATTTATATAGCGCTTTTCTAGACACTCAAAGCACTTTACACAGTGGGGGGAATCTCCTCATCCACCACCAGTGTGCAGCATCCACCTGGATGACGCGACGGCAGCCATATTGCGCCAGACCGCACACCACACACCAAGTGATTGGTGGAGAGGAGACAGAGTGATGAAGTCAATTATGATATGGGGATGGTTAGGAGGCCAGAGGGCAGATTTGGCCAGGATGCCGGGGTTAAACCCCTACTCTTTTTTTGAAGGACATCCTGGGATTTTTAATGAACACAAAGAGTCAGGACCTCGGTTTAACGTCTCATCCGAAAGACGGGCTGTGCGATTTGGGGAAAATATCTAATTGCGATATTATTATTATTATTTTTTTTGACAGATATTGTGATTGCAATTTGATTTACGATTTAATTTTGTAGTCAAGCTTCAGCTCAATAATCTGTAAGCCGTGGCAACAATTCTGCGACAGCTCTTAAAAATTACCTGTTTTTGTCCAGTGTCTGTGACTTTGAAACCAAAATATTCCCATATTACAAATGCTGTTTTTCTTTGATATTAATTTTTCTATTAATGCTTCTAAAGCGACAGACGCCATAATCTCACTTGTCAGTGCTTTCCTGTTTGTTTTCTTTTTTTTTATTGTGGCCGTAGTTTGGTTGCGCAATTCTAATTGGGCAGAACGAAAGAGTGCTCACTCAATTGGCTAGTAAGACTGTCCCACACAGCCAGCAGTGATGCATTTGCTCTGGGTGGGGGAAATTAAATAATATACATTTCATATTGTAGCCTCTTGCAATCAACTAATCGCAACATTTCAAATTGCGATTGCGATTCGATTTCGATTAATCGCACAGCCCTAGTTGGGTTTAGGGAAGGAGGAGGGTGGGTCAGTCGATCGGTCAGTCAGTCAGTCAGTCGGCAGTGGCCTCTGGTGGATTTACGCGAGAATAGCAGGTGCGAATGGCACTCGCGAGAGAAATTTGAGATCTCAAAAGTCTACACAGCGGCCTCTGGTGGGTTTGCGAAAACAAAAACTGCAAAAAAACGTGGCTCCTGGGACGTATTTAGTGTTCTCCAGAAATGTATATAGCGGTACGTTTTCAGAATGAGCCTAGGTTGCATTGTTCACTATTTATTGAAGTTATACATTATTTCTCATCCGCTTAAAGACTAAGGGCGCGTTTACATGGCAGTTTTTGACTTAAAATACAGCATAATACCATGTTTATTGTTATCATTTGTGTGGATACTTTATTTTTTTCGACGTTATGTCTGTATATTAACTTAAAAAGATGCGAATTAAAAACTTTTTCGTTGATGTCATGTAAACACACCCTAAGTTGTAATGTCAAGAGCAATCATATTAATCGGAAAATGAAACAAATCATGATGTAAATTACTATCGTGTGGTCATTAGAGTTTTTGTGGTTGTTTTTGCCTTTTGCAAATGAAAAATGCTTCAATACAGGGAATTTTTCAAAAGCACAAACCTTTAAATCATCTATAAGTGACTGAATCTTACTCATTACAACCAAGTGTTAAGCTGAATTTTGGATTTTTTTGGGTGCAATGAATGTAAACTGCTTTTTTATTTTATTTTAAGTACTATTGACATACATATTGAATGTCAGACTTTGATAACAAGTGCGTTAAAGGATGAATTGTTTCCCTTTGCAAGCTGGAATACAGAGAGATGAGAAGAAAACAACCCCAATTTATGATTATTGCAGCCTGCAAAAGCATGATATACAGCTTGATAATATTCAATACCTTATAAAAGCTAATTAAAAACTTACTTGATCACATCATGTCCTTGTTTATACAAGTTTTAGCCTAATCTTTTGCAAAAAAATATTATTTTGTAAATCATTGACTTGTTTTTATTCTCATTTGTTGGATTTTAGGCATATGTTTTTAAAGTCGAATGTAAATAAATGCTTCTGAACACTGACTTATTTGAGTGTTCATTTATAATTCAGTTAATATTATACATGTATACTATTTATAAAAGTATATCACTCTTGGTAATTGAATACACTCACCGGCCAATTTATTAGGTACACCTGTCCAACTGCTCGTTAATGCAAATTTCTAATCAGCCGATCACATGGCAGCAACTCAATGCATTTAGGCATGTAGACATGGTCAAGAGATCTGCTGCAGTTCAAAGCGAGCATCAGAATGGGGAAGAAAGGTGATTTAAGTGACTTTGAACGTGGCATGGTTGTTGGTGCCAGACGGGCTGGTCTGAGTATTTCAGAAACTGCTGATCTACTGGGATTTTCATGCACAACCATCTCTAGGGTTTACAGAGAATGGTCTGAAAAAGAGAAAATATCCAGTGAGCGGCAGTTCTGTGGGCGCAAATGCCTTGTTGATGCCAGAGGTCAGAAGAGAATGGCCAGACTGGTTCCAGCTGATAGAAAGGCAACAGTAACTCAAATAACCACTCGTTACAACCGAGGTCTGCAGAAGAGCATCTCTGAACACACAACACGTCCAACCTTGAGGCGGATGGGCTACAGCAGCAGAAGACCACACCGGGTGCCACTCCTGTCAGCTAAGAACAGGAAACTGAGGCTACAATTCACACAGGCTCACCAAAATTGGACAATAGAAGATTGGAGAAACGTTTGCCTGGTCTGATGAGTCTCAATTTCTGCTGCGACATTCGGATGGTAGGGTCAGAATTTGGCTTCAACAACATAAAAGCATGGATCCATCGTGCCTTGTATCAATGGTTCAGGCTGGTGGTGGTTTGTGTAACGGTGTGGGGAATATTTTCTTGGCACACTTTGGGCCCATTACCTTTGGGATGTGGTGGAATGGGAGATTCGCATTATGGATGTGCAGCCGAGAAATCTGCAGCAACTGCGTGATGCTATCATGTCAATATAGACCAAAATCTCTGAGGAATATTTCCAGTACCTTGTTGAATCTATGCCATGAAGGATTGATGCAGTTCTGAAGGCAAAAGTGGGTCCAACCCAGTACTAGTAAGGTGTACCTAATAAAGTGGCCGGTGAGTGTAAATGTATATTGTTCCTGTTTTGAACGAACGGCAAAATTATGGTTTCGCAAAAGCAACGATTTTTCATAATTGATGAAAATGATATAATTAAAGTGACATTGCAGTTATGTCATAATCAGCATTACTGGGTGAAGGTAAATTGATTGGATTGGCTGTGAATATTCATTTGCAATACAAGCAATGTTCAAAAGCTTGTTTAAGCCATTTTCATTTAGTACAATTAACATTTCAGGATCCATGGGAATATATATACAGTTGAAGTCAAAATTATTATAATACATTTTTATTATTTTTCTAATATTTCCTAAGCGATGTTTAACAGAGCAAGGACATTTTCACAGTATTTCCTATAATATTTTGTCTTCTGGGCAAAGTTTAATTTCTTTCTTTTTTTTTGTCAAATAAGTTTTATTTGGTCATTGAATAGACTTACAATAATCACAAATTCCAGGATTAATTTTCTGATATGCATAAACTTACAAAAACAAACAAACAAACAAACAAACCAAAACAAAACAAACACCCAAACCCCAGCCTCTAAGTATACAATACAGTGATAATCAAAACAACTTTTTAGTTACAATACATTGCTTTGGGGAAAAGAACTCCCCATGAAGTGACAGAAGAAAGGCAACATTGTCCAATGTTGCCTTTTAAAAGATATCTGGTTCGTTCCAAGTGCAGAGTAGATATCAATTCTTCAAGCCATAGTTTAGCAGTTGGAGGATTAACATTTTTCCAGTACAATAATAGCAGCTTTTTGGCTGTTGTCAAACAATATGTTCGGAATTTCTGTTGTGCACTGCTCAATGAATATGTATAATCGGGATGTCCTAATATAATAAGCACTGGGTCAGGATCTACGTTTAGATCAAAGGACATCTGAAAGCACTTTAAAAACCTCATTCCAGAATCCCTGTATTTTATGACAGAATACAAAACTATGAGCTAAATCAGCTTCTTCTGATTTGCACATCACAAATAGGAGATATATTGGGGAAAATCCTATGTAATTTCTTTTTGGAGAAATGTAGTCTATGTAGGACCTTGAACTGGATGAGGCGTAATCTAGTGTTGATTGATTATCAATATCCTCTAAGCTATTCTGCCAAATCTCTTCCGAAATTTCGATTCCAATCTCTCGTTCCCATTCTTCTCTGATCATCTTTGTAGTGGGGGCAGTAGCTGCAAATAACCTTTCATATATTAGAGATAATTGATGTATGTGTCCCCTGAACCATGTGAGACAATCATCAGCAATTGAGGGCGGGACCTCCTCTAGGGATACATTGTGTACGCAGGTAATTTCTTATTTGTAAAAATCTGAAAAAATGTTTTTTGGAAGGTTATATTAAGTCTAATTACTTTTAATTTGACAAAATAAAACCACGTCATTTTTTTTAAAGTAAATTTTAACGTCAATATTATTAGTACCCTTAAGAATGTATATTTATTGACAAAACTTAGTTAAAATTAGATACTAGAAATTAGCAATTAAAACTATCATGTGCATATATATATATATTCTATATAGCCTATATGGGGGTGTCACGGTGGCGCAGTGGGTAGCACGTTCGCCTCACAGCAAGAAGGTCGCTGGTTCGAGCCTCGGCTGGGTCAGTTGGCGTTTCTGTGTGGAGTTTGCATGTTCTCCCCGTGTTGGCGTGGGTTTCCTCCGGGTGCTCCGGTTTCCCCCACAAGTCCAAAAACATGTGGTATAGGTGAATTGGGTAGGCTAAAATTGTCCGTAGTGTATGAGTGTGAATGAGTGTGTATGGATGTTTCCCAGTGATGGGTTGCAGCTGGAAGACAATTTAGACAATTTTAGACAAATTTTAAACAAATTTAGACAATTTAGACAATTTAGCTGCGTAAAACATATACTGGATAAGTTGGCGGTTCATTCCGCTGTGGCGACCCCTGATTAATAAAGGGACTAAGCCGAAAAGAAAATGAATGAATGAATAGCCTATATGGAATAATGACTCAGTATGTCAGTTTTGTGAGACACTGGCTCACCCCTGCTGTCGCTATTTTGACAAAATTGTTCATGCTGTGACTCAAATCTATATTAAGATATATATTGTTTTGTTCTGAAATATGCAGTTATGTCAAACTATAACTATAATATTTTAAGATACAAGAATGTAAGAATTGTCATTTTTGGGTGAACTGTCCCTTTAAAGGTTTCGGTGCTTCAGGAAGCAGCGCTTCAGCAGTATCAAGATCAAATAAAAGCAACACGGAAGGAGAAACACTAAACTCAGGTACGTATTTATACAGTAAGACAAACAATCAGCACACGACGAAAACAATTATAGCCTATAGGGTCTGAGGTAAATGGAGTGTGTGAGTGCATGCGTGTATGGTAAACTGGTGTGCTAACGCTCGTGCGCGCTTTCTTGTGTGTGTATGTCTGTACTGGTTTTGCTGGTTTACAAGGACAGGAATTTGTATAATGACATAGGTATGACCTAGTTGTACTCTATTAAGGTGGTTTACGAGGACATGCCTAGTCATTCATTCATTTTCTTTTCAGCTTAGTCCCTTTATTAATCTGGGGTCGCCACTGCGGAATGAACCGCCAACTTATCCAGCAAATGTTTTACGTAGCGGATGCCCTTCCAGCTGCAACCCATCACTGGGAAACATCCATACACACTCATTCATACACATACACTACGGACAATTTAGCTTACCCAATTCACCTATAGCGCATGTCTTTGGACTTGTGGAGGAAACCGGAGCACCCGGAGGAAACCCATGCGAACACGGGGAGAACATGCAAACTCCACACAGAAATGCCAACTGACCAAGCCGAGGCTCGAACCAGCGACCTTCTTGCTGTGAGGTGAGCGTGCTACCCACTGCGCCACCGTGAGGCCCCTGAAACGGAAGTCCCCCACAAATCCAAAGACATGCGCTATAGGTGAATTAGGTAAGCTAAATTGTCCGTAATGTATGTGTGTGAAATGAGTGTGAATGGATGTTTCCCAGTGATGGGTTGCAGCTGGAAGGGCATCCGCTGCGTAAAACATATGCTGTATAAGTTGGCGGTTCATTCCGCTGTGGCGACCCCAGATTAATAAAGGGACTAAGCCGAAAAGAAAATGAATGAATGTTCCGTTTCATGACACTCATCAGTTTCCATTTAGCAGTTTCTTATTTAGTTAATAAATCATCATCATTTGTATTTAAGTTCCATATTTACGGTTATTGCCTACAGTTATTGGAGTAGCTATGTTGGATTTATTAGTATAGTATGTTTTTCTGTTTGTAATTATCTGTTTGACTATTAATAGTCTCTGTCCTCATGTGTTCAGAAATAGTACTGAATTTACAGTTATAATTGTGCAATAGTATCTGTGCTGTCTAATCATTGTGTAATATAACTAATGAAAACTTTATGAAAATGTTCTTAAAATTGTGTCCATTTAACAGAAGTGTTTACCAAATGTGCAGTTGAAGTCAGATTTAATGGTTTCCTGAATTATTCGCCCCCCTGTATATTTTTTTCCTCAATTTCTGTTTAATGGAAATAAGATTTTTCCAACACATTTCTAAACATAATAGTTTTAATAACTCATTTCTAATAACTGATTTCTTTTATCTTTGCCATGATATTTGATATATATATAATGATATATATTTTTCAAGATACTAGTATTCAGCTTAAAGTGACATTTAAAGGCTTAAATAGGTTAATTAGGCAAATCATTGTACAACAGTGGTTTGTTCTGTAAACAGTGGAAACAAATATAGCTTAAGGGGGTTAATAATTTTGAAAAAAATTTAAACTGCTTTTATTCTAGCCGAAATAAAACAAATAAGACTTTCTCCAGAAGAAAAAATATTATAGGAAATACTGTGAAAAATTCCTGAATCTGTTAAACATAATTTGGGAAATATTTGGAAACAGGAGGGCGAATAAATCTGACTTCACCTGTGTGCAATTATTAATTATAAATATTTGTTGGATTTTTCTTTTACATTACAATTAAGGAAGGTGTATTCAATGTCCATAATGGCATCTGTGTTTAACATCTCTCCACAGCTGAACATATAAAGATCCATGGCTTTCCAGATCCAGGTAACACGTCCAGTCCCAGTAGAACCTAGAAAAACAGACCCTCTAATAAAATGCATCATAGAGAAAAAGCCAGAGAGACTTCGCAATTTAATAAGAGTCAGAGGCAGAGATATTAATGGACTGTACTTTTCTGAGGACTGGAATGATGACGTTACACTATTAACCGCAGCTGTTTTATGTAGAAATGAAGAAATCTGCTTGTTTCTTCTTAAAAACTCAGCGGATCCGAACAAACACTCCACAAATGGACACACTCCTCTATATTACGCAGCTTTTACAGCTGGAGTCCCTCTGAGTATTGTGAAACGATTACTTGCAGCAAAAGCTAACCCAAATGGACATGAATCGCAAAAATGCTCTCCATTGCAGTTTGCTGCCGAACAAGATCGTGAAGACATTGTGAAGGCACTTATAGAAGCTGGAGCTTCGCCTGAAAGAAACTATGGATTAAATCCAGAGATTGATAAAAAAGTGGAGAGAATGATTGATGGATTATCTTCACAGAGCGAAGAGTTTAGGAAAGTACATCTTTTTTTCTCTCTTTCTTGTGCGGTCCGAATTAAAAAGCAGACTGAGGTTTGCAGAATATATCAGGAGCATTTCTTTAAGGAGCACCCGTTCGTTCATACAATTTTGATTGAGCACTACTCACTTGACTTAGCTACTTGTGGCTTCGGTACAAATGCACAACAGTATCGTCAGAGCGCCATCAAGTGGTTAAAAGACACAAATAGCACAGACAGATACATCGAGGGAGTCATCAAGCGCTTCCCAAAACTCCCTCAGGACGAAAACTTGCCGATTGTGCTAAACTGCTTATGCTTTACTTTAATCGACAGTAAAAGTGTTTCTCCTCAGGTTGTCAGTAAGCTTGTGCCAGTTCTAACAGACAGTCTTCAACACTTTGAAAACAACAATGAAGCAACATGTCTTTTGATACTTAGAATGCTTAATAACCTGATGCAGAAGACATCTGAGCAGAAACTGAGACTGAACCACTCTGTCTATGTGAAGTTAAGCAAAAGTGTTTTGCCTTTCACACGAACTGATGTTTTTTTTATGATTAGTGTTTGGGCCTATGGACTGTTTGTCTATGTTTATGAGTTTGCTCCTGAACTTGTTGAATTCACCTCAGTCCCGGAGAATGTCATTAATGCTGCATGGTTAGAGATGGATGAATCCTTGAAAACAAAGCTGCAAAAGCTGGATGAATCACTGAGAAATCCAGCAGGTTCAAGTGCAGTTGAGAGTTTATGTGAGGAAACTGCGAATCTATCAACAAGCAGAAAGAAAATGAGGAAGAAGAAGAAAAAAATCCAGCAAGAAATGGGATTTCAAGAATGTAAGCTGCCATCGAATAAGGAGACTCCATTGAAACCCATTGAAAAATCCAACTCAAGTGCAAAACCATTCATACAGGCTACTGAAAACCCAAATATCTCGAAAGGGTGGCTTCAGAATAGCCATCGATGGAGGAGTAAACTCGAAAAGATAGCTAATATGGGCATCAATGATACTTATAGACTCCAGAACCTTACTCTTGTACTTAGTGATGAATTTCTGATTGCTAATGGAAGTGATGGAACACAAGTTTTCCTTGGATTGAGGGACGATGGCACAGAGGTGGCTGTGAAACGAATGATTGGGTTTATTTACAAAGTTCT
>CAIGQV010019101.1:3160542-3219607 GCA_903798115.1 Danio jaintianensis
GGGAAACATCCACACACACTCATTCACACACATACACTACGGACAATTTAGCCTACCCAATTTACCTATACCACATGTTTTTGGACTTGTGGGGGAAACCGGAGCACCCGGAGGAAACCCACGCGAACACGGGGAGAACATGCAAACTCCACACAGAAACGCCAACTGACCCAGCCGAGGCTCGAACCAGCGACCTTCTTACTGTGAGGCGAACGTGCTACTCACTGCGCCACCGTGACGCCCATTCTAACATTCATTTTTTTAAATATTTCATTGTTTCTTAAGCATTTACAATTGTCGGATAAATAGATATTTCTTTAGTTGAAAAAATTTATTATGCTAATCATCTGAATAACAAAAATACAATTACTGTGGTTCTTTGAATTTATATACAGTATTGCAAGCTTGGAAGAGTGAATTAATGATGACAGAATTTTAATTATTGGGTGAATTGTTCTTTTAAAGGGGACCTATTATGTCCCTTTTTAAAGGGTGTAAAATAAGTCTCTGGTGTCCCTTGAGTGTGAAGTTTCAGCTCAAAATACCACACAGATAATGTTTTATAACTCTCTGAAACTGCCCCTTTTAGGCTTTGATCCTAATTGTGCTGTTTTGGTGACTGTCGCTTTAAATGCAAATGAGATTGTGGTTTGTTTGTTTTTCAAAAGAGGGCGGAGCTACAAATGCCTGTGTGTCAGCATAGTGGCAGATTCACAAACAAGACTAAAGTCCTATGCTAATGAGGGAGAGATGGTCACTAGTGGGCGGGGCTTTCCTCCTCTGATAACACGTACAAAGGGAGAATGTCAATCAAAGTGTTTCTGCAGACTGTTTTTATCAAGTGTGATTATAAAAAATAGACTCAATCAATGTTTACCATTAGAAGCTGGTTATATTCACACACTATTGACACACAACTGTGTTTAAAACCCTTATAAAAGTGATTTTTCCATAATAGGTGCCCTTTAAAGAGTGATCATCCTCTTTCAATACTAAATTTAAACATGATAATCCACAATGCATCTCCACGCTCATTTACTCTCTTCCTCCTCCACATGTTCAGTTTTCTGCCACAGATGAGGCTTAGTAATGCCAATAACACATCCAGCGATTCTCCTCCCGGCGTTCCCGCTGCGCTTACTCTCCTCATCTGCTCCCATTCCCAAATCATCCTCCTTCTCATGCACCACCACCGCACGTCCCACGACGGACTGACCTCCAAACAGCTTGACCTCTGGGAGCTTCAGAAACCGCTGGATAAGTCCTTGTTTTGGCATAAAGTTTCCCATATCTCCGGGATGATTGGGATGTGGGACGTCCTGTGGGTTATAATGTGGCCCGGCAGTTATGCAGCCCTGACTGAGGTCTCCGTATTGATGAATATGGATGGCACGCAATTGATCATCGGTTTCAGGAAAACCACGCAGGTTTATTTTGACTTCTGCGGTCCCGTTGGGGAATACCTGCTTGATGAGCACTTGACCGAAGATCTCAGGCTGGCCGGCGGGTATATTTGGGATAGGAGAGACTTCACATGTGGCGTAGATTGTGTTGTTGAACTCAAACACTTCCGGTTTTGGAGCTTCTATGAGAAGAAATTCTGAATTGTCAGAAAAAACGCTGCTTTGTATGTGAAGCGCCAGTAATATGAGAGAGATGGGTTTCTTCATGTTGCACTTTTAAGCCTACAATGAGATGGTTAAGAATGTAATATTATTTTTGATAGATTCAACAACTGTATTGAGTACACGTTGCATAAAATGAATGCAATTTTTCCTTTATCTGTTTTGCATTTGGCAAAGGTCAATACTTCTGGAAAAGCTCATTAAATAAAATATAATTACATTCAAATTGCTCTCTCTGTAAAAAACAAAACAAAAAACAGAAGTGTTATATTGCTGATTGTGCTCCTGTAGTCTTTAAATCTTTTTAAAATGGCATCTAAAATAGGAATGAAAATCAATATGCACACTTTTAAAAAAGTCTTGCTGTTTTACATTTTGGAGTTGAATCAATGAACTTTTCTGGTCATCTCGACTTGCATCAAACTGATTAAAAATATTAAGTTAAACTTTTCATAACTTAAAAATATTAGTTGAAACCTGATTTACTTAAATTAAGTTATGAACATTAAGTGCGCTGACATATAGCACTGTGGTGCTCACGGCGACCCGAGTTCGATTCCCGACTCGAGGTCCTTTGCTGACCCTTCCCCTCTCTCTGCTCCCAGTACTTTCCTGTCTGTATCCTCCACTGTCCTATCTAATTAAAGGTGAAAACCCCCTAAAAATAATTATTAAAAAAAAAGAAAATTTAACAAAGGAGAACAGAAGTGAACTTAACGACGAACATGTTCACTGTTTTAAATGCAAAAAAACTTGAATCAAAAAGTGACTTCTTCACTAATGTATTTTTTAAGCACTAATATTACATTCATTCATTGTCTTTTCGGCTTAGTCCCTCTATTAATCTGGGGTCGCCACAGCAGAACGAACCGCCAACTTATCCATTATATGTTTTATGCAGCGGATGCCCTTCCAGCCGCAACCCATCACTGGGAAACATCCATACACACTCATACACTACGGACAATTTAGCCTACCCAATTCACCTATACCGCATGTCTTTGGACTTGTGGGGGAAACCGGAGCACCCGGAGGAAACCCACGCCAACACGGGGAGAACATGCAAACTGACCCAGCCGGGGCTCGAACCAGCGACCTTCTTGCTGTGAGGCGATTGTGCTACCCACTGTACCACCGTGAGGCACACTAATATTACATTTAAAGTAAATGAATTTTCAATAAACTGAATTACAGCTCCATCATTGCATTGCTACTTGTGTAATTATGAAATATTTTATCGGTACAGTTTAATCATATTTCAAAATCAATATAATTGTTACTACTATAATTGTACAATATAATAATGTCCTACATAAGTGCCTCAAAAAACTCAAGTTTGAATGAGAAAATGTATTTTAAATTTAACTTTAATCAAAATTTTGTCTAAATTTAAATGTTACATTGTTTTGTAATTTTACACGCATTTACAGGCGGGGGGGTTCGGGTGGTTCAGAAGACCCACCCCTCACTGATAAAGGTCCAGAATTTGTCCCAGACATGAGCTCATTTGTCCTATTTTGACTGCTATGCCAGTGAAAATAACCCATCGAAAAACGCTTTAAGACCAAGTGGAATCCTCTGTTGGCTGTCGCTTCGGTGCGACTTCAGCTAATCAGTTTTGGCCAATGCTAACCAATATTTTCATTTTACAGTCTGACGTAAGTGAAGTCATATTTCGCTGCTGTATTGTTTTTAAATAAAGAATTAATTTATTCTAAATTTTGGACCTTATTCTTGAAACAAAAAAATTACCAATAAAAAGGTGTGAAGCACCAAAAGCAAACCATATTAAAATTAGTTTGAGTACTATTTTGGCTATTGTTGTTATCCATGAATTTTCAAATGTACTTTTTTTTTAAAAGAGAGGCTAGAAAAATCGTGATGCTCTACATTATTATTATTATTATTATTATTATTATTATTATTATTATTATTATGTTTTCATTCAATTTTTTTATTCAAATGCCAAATTGTGACTGAGGAAAGTCGAATGTGCTGGCCAGTTGGTTGCCTAATAAATGACAATAGGCCACAGTTTTTTAATTTAAAACTTTAACAGATTCCTATTTTTTTGTTTAATGATATATGATGTAGAGGGCGTCACGGTGGCGCAGTGGGTAGTACAATGGCCTCACAGTAAGAAGGTTCGAGCCTCGGCTGGGTCAGTTGGCGTTTCTGTGTGGAGTTTGCATGTTCTCCTCGTGTTCGCGTGGGTTTCCTCCGGGTGCTCTGGTTTCCCCCACAAGTCCAAACACATGCGCTATAGGTGAATTGGGAAAGCTAAATTGTCCGTAGTGTATGTGTGTGAATGAGTGTGTGTGGATGTTTCCCAGTGATGGGTTGTGGCTGGAAGGGCATCTGCTGCGTAAAACATATGCTGGATAAGTTGGCGGTTCATTCCGCTGTGGCGACCCCTGATTAATAAAGGGACTAAGCCGAAAAGAAAATGAATGAATGATATATGATGTAATACATTTGTATTTTAAAAATAAGTATTTTTAATAATTCTTTATTTTAAATCTTTAGG
The DNA here is from genome assembly GCA_903798115.1 of Danio jaintianensis. Lineage (NCBI taxonomy): Eukaryota > Metazoa > Chordata > Actinopteri > Cypriniformes > Danionidae > Danio > Danio jaintianensis. Next base: position 3,164,695 of record CAIGQV010019101.1, read on the forward strand.
AAATATTTTTGGCACATCAAAAATTGTGGTTATTATGACCATTCGACAAGCTAATCCAGCTAACAATAGTGCTTAAATGTCACTAAAATACAGTATTTAAGTCTCATAATTAAATAGAAAATGAAGCGTATAACTGCAAAAAGGTCCACTTTTTGAGAAAAAAGAACCACCCCTTTCACCAGGCTGGCTACGGGCCTGATTTAACAGTTCAATCTACACTCAAAAAAAATAAAAATAAATAATAATAATAATAATAATTAGGCCAAAGATATAAGATTTCTGTATTTTGATTGCATATAAAATTTCCATCCATTTGGATTACGTACTTTTAACATAATTGAACTAATAAACTTTATGGGATTGATATTTGTAAAACACAAATGAAACAAATAAGAACAAGATTTATCCAATGTGTTTTAAATGCTTTTTATTCATTTAAAACACATTGAATTTATTGATATTATTACATAAATCTTCTTCTTATTTGTTTTTATGAATTAATCTAAACACGTGATTCTTTTTTTTTTTAGTGTAGGCTATTTCATTCAGTTTAAAGTATATCATTTTCTTATTTACTTTATTTAAAAGAATTTTTAAAGGGTAAGTCAAATTATAGACATCATATTTATTTCTCTAGCATTTAATACTATATCTTTGCTAAATCCTGACAGCAAGGGCTTCTACATAGCCGCCCCCCCCAAAAAAAAACAGAAAGGAGAGAATATTCTGGATAAACATTTGTGATAAAGCAGCAGTTCCCAATAAAAGCAGCAAAGGTACATTACCGTAGCTGAAATGTTGTCCTGAAACAGGCTGAATATTTCAGTCACAAGATCACAGCAAAGCTTAATCCGTCGGAGAATGTACCCTGGTAAATAAACTTTGTATTATTGATTGGCTGCTTTTCTGATTACTCATGCCGAGCTTACAACACTGTAAAAATGCAGGGTCACAAGTTAACTAAATCGTTTTTACAATTTTAAGTGGATTGAACATAAAACAATTAAGTTGTCTCCCCAATAAACTTAAGAATTTTGTTGGTTCAACTCATATTAAATAAGTAGCTTGAACAAGCAGCAAAAGTAATTTCTTGAGTGAAGTTAATCATTAATACTCCTACTAGTTATGATTATTTACCTTTATATAATTAAAACTAGGAGCCTCAGTGTTTTAATATAATATTTATGACAAATGATGTGCTAGGAGTTGCTGCTTTAGTTTACTGTAAAAAAATATATGTTAATTGAAAAGTTTGTTTATTATGATTTGCAGGTTTTTATCCCTGTTTATTTCATTCATTCATTCATTTTCCTTCGGCTTATCAGAAGACGCCACAGTGGAATGAACCGACAACTATTCCAGCATATGTTTTACGCAGCGGATGCCCTTCCAGCCGCAACCCAGTACTAGGAAACACTCATACATTCTCACATTCACACTAATTCACTACGGCTAATTTAGTTTCTTCAATTCCCCTATAGCGCATGTGTTTGGACTGTGGGGGAAACCGGAGCACCCGGAGGAAACCCACACCAACACGGGGAGAACATGCAAACTCCACACAGAAATGCCAACTGGCCCAGCCGGGACTCGAACCAGCGACCTTCTTGCTGTGAGGTGACAGTGCTAACCACTGAGCCACCGTGCCGCCCTCTGTTTATGTTTATGAGTTGCATTATGGGATTTTTATCTCTGCTCTGTCAACTTTTGATGTTGAAAGTTCTGTATAGTTGCAAAGTGACTTTTATTGACATTTTAGTTTGAAACAATATATTATATAAGAAATCATATATAGAGACATAAGTCTGTAAAAAGTACTGGAGGTTTAATACCAGGTAAATTGTAGCATAATATACAACACCAACCCACACAATATATTCAATTCAATTCATGTTTATTTATATAGCGCTTTTCACAATATAGATTGTGTCAAAGCAGCTTAACATAGTTCTAGTAAAGTCCAGATTTCAGAGTTGAAGTTCAGTGTAGTTTAGCCCAGTGGTCTAAATTTCTCTGCTGAAAGTTCAAACACTGTAGAGCAAATCCACCGAAGCACAGCTCCACAAGTCCCGATCCGAGCAAGCCAGCGGCGACAGTGGCGAGGTAAAAAAACTTCACCAAATGACGAAGTGAAGGGAAAAAAAAACCTTGAGAGAAACTAGGCTCTGTTAGGCACGACCATTTTTCATCTGGCCAAACTTCCTGTTCAGAGCTGCAGTCTAGGCGCTGGAGGCTGAAGAAGCTGGCGTCCATCGTGGAGAAGCTGCAGGTGGGAGTAGGGCACCGGTAGGCAGTCAGGTTGGCCCGCAGGATTAATGTGGGGACTCGTTTATCACAGTGGTCATTCAGGAATCAGTCTCATGCACTCCATTTCTCCATGACCGACCACAGCATCAGCTCGGGATACGACCTGGTCCAGGATTATGGATACCTTGGGATCATCTCTTCACAGGTCTTGGATAGCATCGATGGCGCTGCATAGTCTCTAGGGACCTCGGAATGAGTATTCCCAGGTGGAAATAGAGAATAAAGAAAATAATTAGCGTAGCTGCTGTTCATAGTGTATTTAAACGAGATGCAAAAATAAAGTGTTATAGATGAAAATAGCAGTTAAATAAACAAACATAAAAACAAACATGTAATGCATATGAGAGTTTCGAACACAATGTCTGGTGTATTGAGGAGTGTGTCCTACAGGTGATGTCGAGCCAGCTCACCTGCGTGGAGCACATTCATGCATCATACCGTTATGCGATGCATTGAGTGTATGCTTTACTAAAAAGATAGGTCTTTAATCTAGTGTTGAACTGAGAGAGTGTGTCTGAGCCTCGGACATTATCAGGAAGGCTATTCCAGAGTTTAGGAGCCATAAATGAGAAGCCTCGACCACCTTTACTTGACTTTGCTATTCTGGGTACTACCAGAAGCCCTGAGTTTTGAGATCTTAAAGAGCGATCTAGTGATCTATATATCACTTCAAACTATTGAAAAAGTCATTAAAAGTCACTTTTTTCAACACCAAAATTGGTTGAAGGAAAGATCAAGGACCCAAAATGCAATTCAAAAGCATAAATGAATACAAAAAACTGCTAAATTATATTTATTTTTACAGTACTCTTTTAAAATTCATGCTTATCATTAATTCTAATATAAATATCTAACAGTTCTTCAGTTTCAAGCCATTTCTACATCCCGACAAGCCTATTTCACATGCAATTGGTCTGTTATTTAATTGTCTGTGAAAGCGGAAGTAAAAATGGCCAGTGTTTGAGATTTATATGCAGAGCTGTGTAAAGTCTTGTTAACGCTAACTTTGTTTTTCCCATCACCATCAATTCCCGGCCACGAGCAATGATCCAGTTGCTATTATGTAGCTTGTTAGCCATGCCTCGGCTGTGTAATTACGTGTGTCGACGGCGATGATTGTCTTCCGCACTGGCTGATTCATTGCAGTAAATGATCACGGTGTGAATATACAGAAGCTTCTGGAGATTTACAAGAGCTCAATGTGTCCTGAGACGCTATTTAAAGGGATAGTTCACTCAAAAATAAAAATGTACAAGTTTACTCACCCCCGGGTCATCTGTGAATGATGTACACTGTAAAACATATCCGTAAATTAGCAGTTTTACATATTTTGTGATTTTTTATTTATCACTGAGACGTGATTTAAAGGGTTAGTTCACCCAAAAATAAAAAATGTACAATTTTACTCACCCTCAGGCCATCTAATGGTGTACATTGTAAAAAAAAATCCGTAAATTAGCATTTCTTTTGTATTTTGTGATTAATGTTTGTATTTATTTAATGTATTTATGCTTTTGAATTGCTTTATGACACCTTGATCATTCTTCCAACAACTTTTAATCTTCAAAAGTTGGAAAAAGTGACTTTTATTAACATTTTTAATAGTTTAAAGTGATATATTGTCTGGGCTGGTGTTGTATATTATGCTACAATTACCTTGTAGTAAACAGCAGCACATTTTCTGTTGTTTTACAGTCTTATTTCTCTTTATATTATTTATCATGTTATTTCAAACTACTAAAATGTCAATTAAAGTCACTTTGTTAAACTGTAGAGTTGAATTTTCAACATCAAAACTCAACAGAGCAGAGATCAACATCCCATAATGCAATTCACAACCGTAAATAAACAGAAAACCCTTGTGAATCACAAAATACGGTTAATTAACAGATATTTTTACAGTGTAAGTGCCTTTTGTCCTCAGTGGACATTAAAGTCCATGTGAAATCAAAATTTACAGATTTTATTTTGCTATAGCGCAGTGTTATTCTTGAAGTCAGGGGTCTGTAAACACCCGATTCGAATGTTATCATTCGATTGAATGGGCGGAATCAGTGGATATCAGCTGATAGATATGGGCCAGTAGGGGCCTTCTGCGCCTCCTAGTAGGCTCAGAAGGCTGTAATCATCCATCCACGTGCTTAATCAGCTATACTAATAGAGAACAGTTCAGATCCAGATCTGTTTTTACATTACTGTGACGGTTGGGTTTAGGGTTGGGGTAGACGTTAATAAAATACAAATAATGGGAAATAGTGGCTCACCGTGTACGTCGGCAGACTTGAGACGTGGAGCGGAGTTGACAGCGATGATTGGGTTCGAGTCCGGCGAAAAACAGTTTCAGAAAGCAGCTAAGACAAAAGTTAATTATTTGTTTTTATTGCTTTTTTAAAAACAGACGGTTGGGTTTAGGGAAGGAGGAGGGCGGGTTAATCGCTGCTTTTGAAAAAATAATGACCGTTGGGTTTAGGGAAGGAGGAGGGCAGGTCAATCGGAGCGGCCTCTGCTGGATTTACACGAGAACAGCAGATTAACCATGTGCATGGTTGATAACAGCCTTCTGAGCCTACCAGTAGGCGCAGTAGGCCCCTACTGGCCCATATCTATCAGCTGATAAACCACTGATAACACCCATTCAATCGACTGACAACACTTGAATCCGCTGCTGTAAATGTAAATTTTAATTTTTAGGTGAACTACGCCTTAAAGGGGATCTATTATGACCCTTACAAGATGTAAAATAAGTCTCTGATGTCTCTAGAGTGTGTGTGTGTGAAGTTTCAGCTCAAAATACCACACAAATAATGTTTTATAACCCTAAGAAAACCAGCGTAATTTCAAACTACAGCTGATCCAATCATTATTAAACAGGTAAATGACTTTCTAAGTCGATCTCTCTCTTTTGTATGTTGTAGTGCTGTATTTATACCATAGTAATACTGTGATCTCTTGATTGCAACAGAGAAATACTGGGAGATATCTCTGTAGACTGATGGCCTTTCATGCCATTCAGCCTTATAATCTTAAAATGTGAGCAAAATCACCTGTTTTGTCTTCACTTTAGACATTACGCTAGAGAATCATTCAAATACTTTCAAAAAATGAATACAAAAAACTGCTAATTTATATTTATTTTTTTACAGTTGTCTTTTAATTTTAAATTCATTCATTTTCTTTTCGGCTTAGTCCCTTTATTAATCTGGGGTCGCCACAGCGGAATGAACCGCCAACTTATCCAGCATATGTTTTACGCAGCAGATGCCCTTCCAGCTGCAACTCATCACTGGGAAACACCCATACACTCTCATTCACAAACATACATTACGGCCAATTTAGTTTATTCAATTCACCTATAGTGCATGTGTTTGGACTTGTGGGAGAAACCAGAGCACCCAGAGGAAACCCACGCGAACACGGGGAGAACATGCAAACTCCACACAGAAATGCCAACTGACCCAGCCGAGGCTTGAACCAGTGACCTTCTTGCTGTGAGGCAAACGTGCTACCCACTGCGCCACCGTGCAGCCCTTTTAATTTTAAATGTAAATTTTATTTTTTTAGGTGAACTGCACCTTAAAGGGGATCTATTATGCCCCTTACAAGATGTAAAATAAGTCTCTGACGTCTCTTGAGTGTGTGTGTGCGCGCGTGTGTGTGTGAAGTTTCAGCTCAAAATACCACACAAATAATGTTTTATAACACTTTGAAACTGACCCTTTTAGGCTTTGATCCATATTGTGCCTTTTTGGGGACCGTAATGTATGTATGTGTGAGGATGTTGAGGATGTAATGAGTGTGTATGGGTGTTTCCCAGTACTGGGTTGCAGCTGGAAGGGCATCCGTTGTGTAAAACATATGCTGGAATAGTTGGCGGTTCATTCCGCTGTGGCGACCCCTGATGAATAAAGGGACTAAGCTGAAGGAAAATGAATGAATGAATAAAAAAAGTACACAAACTCTGCTCTGCCCCTTGCGGCGAACGCGGGAACTGCAGTAATGTCTGCGAGGGGGCGGGCGCTTTTATTGGCGCTAGATTATATTCTCCGCCATTCAGAGCATCCACAACATTCTTTATTCAGCATCCCTCTTGCGTTTCAGTCGAAAATAGACTGAGGACTTAAATACATAATATGAACGCACACAGAGCTTTCTGCTGAAGTGTTCATCCACAGTGCACTTGAAGTAATAAATAATAATAATGATGAGGTAAGTGCTTCCGGTCGCCATCTTGTCTTTTAGCGGTGTATGAGAGAGAGAAAGCAACGGCTGCGTTGAAGTAACCGAGCAAACTCTTCTTTTACCGCATTAATCTGTATAATACGAGATGTCAAAGCGACATCGCTTGGATTTAGGTGATGAATATTCGTCGAGCAAGAAGAGGTCGTCTGACGGGTATGTTGAAGAGTGTTTTTAGCTGAGGAGGCAAAGAGCGGCTAGGCTAACCTAGCATGCTAACACTCCTCTGCTGGTGTTCTTTTAATGCACAATGACATTGTTTCTAATATATGGTGTATATAAGGTTATAACACACAGTTGCTATCCAATATGGTGGTTATATGAGTAATAAACGCGTTATTTTGCAAATAATCGCCCGGCTCTTTGTGAATGACGCCGCTAACACGTGCAGTCTGCGTCGGCTCGCGTGCACAACGACGTTTTGACGTAACTTTACATACACACTATTTACACTTGCATTTGAACTAGATCACTTACTACTTCTGCTTTGCTTTGTGTAAAACATTTGCTTTATGAAGCGTATATGTGTTATAAACAAGGCCTTCGCGTAAACACTGACGTTAAGTTAACGTTAGCTGTTGTTGTGTTGTGAAGTGGAAATATGTGCTGTATAATTGTGACTTGAATTGTGTCCGAATGTGGCACAAGTCGACTCTTAAGTTTGTTTTTAAGAGAAACTGTATAGGAAATGTAAAGTAGAAGTAGTTTTTGTAGATTGCTGTAGTGTTATAATATGATTGTTTGGCTGCTCACGTCTAAAGCGCGGCCTACTGTGTTTCTCATTGGTTTACACGTTATTTCAGGTCTTAGTGTTTTTGTCTTTCCATTATTAATAAAAGTGTCAAAACAGAGGGAAAGTATTACATTCAGGAATTTAATTTTAACGTAGTATGCTTTGCGACATGCAAAATGGTCTCTTACAAATATTGAGGTAAAGTTGGTTTAATATTCACATATTCAGACTTTAAGAAAAGTATTGTTTGCAAATTCTAAGTAGTGAAATCATATTAGCAGCCAATGACTTTAAAAGTACAACATTGTTCACCGTCAAATAAATAGTGCTAATGTCATATTTACATGTGATTTTAGACCGAATATTCCAAATACCATGGTAAACATATAATAACCTTTATTTAACCTGGTAAGTCAATTGAGAACCATTTCTCATTTACAATGGCCAAGAGGCAACATAAAAAGCAGATACGAAGCAGCAGAGACAAAATACAATAACAATTTCACAGATGCAGATAATAACATCAAATCAAATCACTTTTATTGTCACATCATCAGTAGCACGTGTGCTATGATGAGTGAAAGGCTTAGGTGCTGGCTCCAGACAGTACAAAATACAGATAGTGCAAATACAAAGACAGTGCAAATAAAATGACAGTGCAAAATACAGACAGTGCAAGTACAACGACAATGTAAAGTTGACAGCGATATGCACAATGAATAGGTGTCCACATAGTTGTAGGCAGTATTGTTTCAAGTATGGATTGGTTAAAGTGCAGTGCATGCTACATATTGATGGTGTGCAGTGAGGGGTATGGAAGAGTCTGTGTGGGGTGTGTTAAGTGTTCATCAGCCTGAAACCAAGAATAAAACCAAGAAAAACTAAATTAAAAAAATCAAGCAGTGGTCTTGTACTATTAACTGGATTTAATTTTTTATTTATAGTGGAATAAATGTGTTGAGCTTTAAGGTCTGCTGCAGATGATTTCAAGCATCAGCAGCAGAAAACTGCAAAGAGTAGCGACCAAATGTGCGAACTTTGGGTATACAAGGGTTAATAACACTACTAGAGCACAGATTTGGACATATTTTCTGAATGTTAAGAAGTGACTGCGAATATAGTGGAGTTTTCCCAATAAGAGTTTTGTAAATGAACAGAAACCAATGAATTTGTTGACGTGATTGAAGAGAAGGCCAATTCAATAAAGAATACAGTTGACAGTGATGAGTGTTAAATGGCGCACCAGTAACAAAATGAATTGCTGAAATGAAATGGTAAATAAATGCCTGTGTGTCAGATATGGTAAATAACATCCAGTTTGTGAAGGAGAGTTTTTGAAGCTGATCTGTAAATCAAATCCCCTTAATCCAAAATTGGTAATACTGTTAATTTGACCAAATGCTGCTTTGAAAGTAGACAATATAGGGACTGTGTTACAAGTTGTCACTGAATAAATGTGCGAATATAAAATCAACTTTACCTCAATCTTACAAATATAATCATCATTAAGTGAGGATACATTTGCTTTGTATGCAAATTCAAACAAGTAAGTTATTGTTTTAAAGACAGATCATGCAAATTTTACTGCTTGCAGTTTAGAAAAGAACTATATAGTCTCCCTGAATTAAATTTGATTCATTTTAATCAGTTTCATAAATCAGAGTTCATATTTATAATGTTTCTGAAGTAAAATGATCACTAGATAGTTGCACTGGAAAACAAGCCAAAAATATGGAGGAAAAGCTTCACTTTTTGCTTGGTTAAAAATAAAAGAAAGTGTGTAATGTTCTCATGTTTGGGAATAGATTTAATGAAGACTGTGTGCTGTTTTGTAAAATGGATAAAGTAATGAATCAGAATCTGAAAGAGCTTTTTTTCCAGGTATGTTTACACACACATACAATGAATTTGCAACAGATTGACAGTGACAGGACGAAAACACAGATAATAAAAAAAAAAAAAAAGTAAATGCAGAATAAAAAATTTACAATTTGACAAATGTATGTACAAGATAGTACTATATACAATATTGTACGTAGGGCTGCACGATATTGGAAAAATCTGATATTGCAATATTTTATTTTTCTGCTATAAATATTGCGATATGAAAATATTTATTATTGAATATTTCGCAAGATAGTTTGAATAGCGCTATTTGACGTCTAACAGTATTCGGGTACAGAAATTGAATAATCACAATGCAAAAAATTTTTTTTTTTTTTTTTTAATAGCCCACTTTCACACATACACACCTTTCCGGAAAATTACCGTCAATTTTCTGGAAAGGTCTGTATGTGTGAAACAGGCCCTTTTTGAAAAGTCGTTCTGGAATTTTTCCGGATATTTACCCGTATCACTGTGTGAAAGGGGCTGTTGTCTTGTTTCTAGTCCAACTATCAAAACATTCTTAGAGCAAGTAAAATATTTAGTTTTCACCATCAGAAAAAATAAGTGAAAATTAAGAGGTTTTTCCTTAAAACAAGCAAAGTTATCTGACAGTGGGGTAAGTAAAGTAATCTAGAAACAAGAAAACCATTCTAATAAGAATTTTTTTTGCATAAATCATATAAATTCCGTATAAATACAGTGATTAAATACAATTCTGTAGCTTCTGGTCAACTATAATACAGACTCAACATTGCATATCTTTGTGATGTGACTATTGCGGATGCGCACATTGCGATATCGATACTGAAACGATATATTGTGCAGCCCTAATTGTATATATATCCATATAATGTGCAAATTGAAACGTTGACTGCGTGTTAAATAATGAGTTTAAATTGTTAGTGCATTCAGGATTTTAATGCCACACCTAATCTGCTGATTCATGGGGAATGAGTGTAGGAACCTAAAATTTAACACATGAAATAAACAAATAATCTCTTTTTAACTTTTATCCAAGGTTTACAATGCAAATCCACATGTTTGGTAAACTAATTAAGTCTCTCAAATAATATATCCACTAAAATATTGCTTTACAAACTATTTTACATAAATCATACAGACATATTAGTTAATAATATTACTGAAATTAATATAAAAATGTGATTAAAAAGATATTTACCCAGATTTAATTAAGTAAATAAATAGACTCCATGATGGGCTAAATAAATCAGCATATTTCTGTGGGCTCAGATTTTGTGTGGTTATGGTTTTTGAGGAAACTTAAATTATCAAGCCAAATGCATTTGATATTTCAGCTAATGGGATGCATTGTTTTTGCCCATCAGGAAAGACCGTGACAGAGATCGGGATGATCGATCAAAGGATCGAGATCGTGACCGGGACCGTGAGCGCGACCGTGACAGAGACCGAGACCGCGATCGGGACCGAGAGAGAGACAGCAAGTCATCGAGTGCGGCGCTCAGCTCCAGCGTGTCAGGAAGCGGGATCCTTCCTCTGAAGCAGGCCAGCATGCATCAGCAGATCAACCCCTTCACCAACCTGCCTCACACGCCACGCTACTATGAGATCCTCAAGAAGAGGCTGCAGTTGCCCGTCTGGGAGTATAAAGAGCGCTTTAATGACATCCTGAACCGCCATCAGAGCTTTGTGCTCGTAGGAGAGACCGGCTCTGGAAAGACCACACAGGTTAGACTGCACAGGATTTTACTTGTATTTCAAGATGCATACAAAAATAGGTGAATGGTAACAAAGATATTGCAAGTGAATTTAAACCATTTAGACCCAAGAGACTATAAAGTTTGCCACTTTAACAAAGATCGTTTATTTATACAATGAAGTCCATAGAGTGTTTTTACATTTGATTATTAAATTTCTGTACCTCAGTACTGTTATACTCCACGGAAAAACCATAAAGCACTGTTTGTTTAATGTTTTATCTTCATTCTTTCGTTTTCGTTCATTCATTCATTTTCTTTTCGGCTTAGTCCCTTTATTAATCTGGGGTCGCCACAGCGGAATGAACCGCCAACTTATCCAGCACATGTTTTACGCAGCGGATGCCCTTCCAGCCGCAACCCAACACTGGGAAGCACCCACACACTCTTGCACACACACTCATACACTACAGACCTTCTTGCTGTGAGGCGATTGTGCTACCCACTGCGCCACAGTGCTGCCCTCTTTTGTTTTCATCTGTGATTTATTTTATTTTGTATATGCGGTTGAAGTCAGAAGTATTAGCCCTCCTGCAAAATTTTATTATGGTCGCACGAAAAAATGAGATTACAATATTTAGTTTTTCTGCGATTTATATAAATATAATTTCACAAGATGACTCTGTGGAAAGACTTCATAATTTTACATTGAGATGTTTTTTTTAATGGGGTGGATCTGCATAAAATGTACAAAATAATACTTAAATAATAAATCAAAGTACAGTTGAGGGCAAAATTATTAGAATTATTATTGTGAAATATCATTTTTCAAATATTACTCAAGTGATATTTTAGCATGGATTTTTTTCACAGTATTTCCTATAATATTTTTTCTTCTGGAGAAAGTCTTATTTGTTTTATTTCGGCTAGAATAAAAGCAGTTTTTAATTATTTTTTTATTGCCATTTTAAGGTCAATATTATTAGCCCCCTTAAGCAATGTTGTTTTAGATTGTCTACAGAACAAACCACGGTTTTACAATGACTTGCCTAATTAACCCAGTTAAGCCTTAAAATGTCACTTTAAGCTGAATGCAAGTGTCTTGATAAACATCTAGTCAAATATTATATGCTGTCATCATGGCAAAGATAAAAGAAATCAGTTATTAGAAAAAAATCATTATAATGAAAGTCAATAGGGCAAAAACAGCCACGAACATAACAAAAGGATAGTAAATTTGCCCAGAGTGTATTGAAAGTTGAGTTTATAAAAATCTTCAAAGCATTTTCCCAAAATACGTGCCAAAATAAGATTTGTCACCAACAATCATTCCATTTGCTGTAACACAGAGAAAGCTGTGGCCAAATTAAGACTCAAAATCACCCCAGAGTGGATGAAAACATCCCTAACAGCACACAAGGGTTAAATTAACCACAGTAAGGACCATTAATGAATTGTTGGACTGTTATTTTTCAGATCCCTCAGTGGTGTGTTGACATGGTCAGGTCTCTGCCAGGCCCGAAGCGTGGCGTGGCCTGTACTCAGCCCAGAAGGGTGGCAGCCATGAGTGTGGCTCAGAGAGTGGCGGATGAGATGGACGTCATGCTGGGACAGGAGGTTGGATACTCCATCAGATTCGAGGACTGTAGCTCTGCAAAGACCATACTAAAGTAAGTCATTGCTCTAGTGTCAGACATCAAATAATGTGTGTCATGAGCTTTCAATAAAGTGGAGGTCAATGGACCCTTTTCGTAAGACTTTACGCATTGTTTTTCAGATAAACAAGTATGTTCACTTAGCATGTTTCTTAAATATCTGCAGACATATTATGGTATTTTTATGTTTTAGAAGAGTCAAAAACTTACATACAGCACCTTGTACATGTACAGTATATATAAAAACATAGTAAACGCAGTAAATGGTAGTAAAAAATAAATAAATCAGAATAAACTGGACTTTTCATGTACTCTTCTTTCTCTATCTCTCTTTATCTCTCTCCCCATCTCTCTCTAGCTCAAACTTCAAGCTATGCCTTTTCTTTTGGTGTTGTTTTAGTGCTACTTCAATAAAAAGTGTGTCTTGTTTGCAGATATATGACAGACGGTATGTTACTCCGTGAGGCTATGAACGACCCCTTGCTGGAGCGATATGGTGTCATTATTCTTGACGAGGCCCACGAGCGCACGCTAGCCACAGATATTCTGATGGGCGTCCTCAAAGAAGTGGTCCGACAGAGGTCTGACCTTAAGGTATGTCAAACCGATCACATGTAGAAGTAAATTACAGAAATAATTACTATTTTGAATATACAGTTGAAGTCACAATTATAATATTTCCTAAACGATGTTTAACAGAGCAAGTTTTTCACAGTATTTCCTATAATATTTTTTTCTTCTGGAGAAAGTCTTATTTGTTTTATTTCGGCTAGAATAAAAGCAGTTTTTAATTTTTTAGAAAACGTTTTAAGGTCAATATTATTAGCCCCTTTAAGTAATATTTGTTTTTGATTGTCTACAGAACAAACCACTGTTATACAATGACTTGCCTAATTACCCTAACTTGCCTAATTAACCTAGTTAAGCCTTTAAATGTCACTTTAAGCTGAATACTAGTATCTTGAAAAATATCTAGTCAAATATTATGTGCTGTCATCATGGCAAAGATAAAAGAAGTCAGTTATTAGAAATGAGTTATTAAAACTATTATGTTTAGAAATGATATTTGAGCGTTTTTATTCAGGAAATAATTTAAGGTAAATGTTTAAAACGATGTCTAATGCAGGAATATTGGAGTATTCATCATTGATCAAATTGAAACAACTTGCATTTTTTTTTTTATTAGTGTTGTTGTTATTTGTGTTTTGTAATACAATGAATGATCAAATGTATAATTTACAATCATATCAGTTTCTTAATGTTTTAGTTTTATTGCAGATTTATTAAAACATAAATGCTTATCACATGTAGTATATGATTGTAAGTTGGGCAGGAAATCAAAAGTCATCTATCTTAATGATCTTATTGTGTACAATTTATTTTTATTTATTTATTTTTGGCACAATAACAATACAGAAATATACGATGTGCTAGATTTAGCCAAAATGCTGGTTTGCGTCTGCAGTCCCTGAACTGATGGTAAATTAGTCACCCTAAAAATATAAAACCATTAAGCTATATATTGTAAATACAGGTTTCAATATACATATGAAAAATTTACTGTTTCTAAAAAAAAAAAAAGGAAATTCATATAGTCATTTACTTTTGTCTTTTCATATAATTTCTCTTTTTTCTTCTCTATTCTTTTTAGTATGATTAAAGGGCACCTAGTTTACCCCTTTTTCCAGATTTAATATAAGTCTTTTGTGTCTCCAGAATGTATCTGTAAAGTTTCAGCTCAAAACACCCATCAGATTATTTATTAGACCTTTCAGAAGTTTGTCATTTTTAGCTCTGAGCATCTTGTAGCTGTTTTGGTGGACTGTGCCTTTAATGCTAGTCCTCACCGCCCACTGTTCCCACGTGCCTGTCAGTGTGCCTCAATCTCCGCCCTCGGCTGCCTCAGATAACAGACAGACATGAAGGAAGCAGATCTCACGTAATGTTTGTGAGAAATATTACAGTAAGAACTTTCCCAATGATTATTTGATGTATTTGTTGTGGAGTTGCAACGATGAGTCACACACAATGTCGTTACAAAGTTCTCACACACACACACACACAGACACACAGACAGACACACAGACAGACACACAGACAGACACACAGACAGACACACAGACAGACACACAGACAGACACACAGACAGACACACAGACAGACAGACAGACAGACAGACAGACAGACAGACTGACTGACTGACTGACTGACTGACTGACTGACTGACTGACTGCGTGCGTGTTTAGCTTTGCACTGTTTTTGCACGGCAAATGTGACCGGATACACATTAATATCCACTGCTGTATGGATATCCGTTATGTTAATGTACAAAATAAACCTGATTTAACGTCCACAACCCGGGAATGAAGCGTCTTCTTTTATAATTGTACTGACACGCGGCTGTGGTGATAAAGTAAAGCTGAAGTAAATCGCTGTAATTCATTACAAACATGCACTGTTTTAAACACGTGTTAAACTTGTGAAACTCACTCTTGATCACATTTGATGATGATTGATGATCACAGAGAACTGAACAGATCTTTTATTCCCGGTTGCTTTGCGCACGTCCTGTCTTGTTGATATGATTATACGCGTTACTACGGAGACATGTTAATACGCAGCTGTCAATCAATTCGGTGGGCGGGGAAACCGCACTCCTACGTCAAGTTGCGGTCGGCCACAAAATGGGAGGGTTTTGGATCCTGTTTTAACGTCAGGAAAAAAAAAAAAGAGAGACTTATTGTCTTTATATCACCCCAATATGACTGTGGACACTATACCTACACACAGTTCTGTCCAAACAGCTTAAAATAGATGATTTTCATCATAGGTGCCCTTTAAAGCATTCCCTCTTACGTATAATTGACTAAAAGAGTGCATTCAGAGCCTTCTGTCATTTATTTTTTCATTTTTATATAATCTATTTCACTTGTATCTCTCCCGCTACTAATGATTTTATTGTTGTTAATGGCAAGATTCAGTAGCGCTATGTTACATAATACTTCCACATATAAATGCAATATTTATTTATTTAGTTCTAATTGTCTTAATTGCAATTATTATGTAATGACTGTGTACTAACTCTGTGCCTACTTCTAAACTTAACCTTATCCCATGTAGTTACTTTCTATTACTCTGTAAGCACACATATACTGTAAAATAAAAGCAGTCCAGAAATCCAACTGTATTCAATGGATTAGGGAAAAAGGTTGCATTCTCAGTGCTTACAAACATACTACCAAACAGACCCCTCAAAATGCAAGCAATTGAAAACCTTTAATAATAAGCATTCATGTTTATAAGTATGCAGAGTTGCACCACTTACTGGTAAAAGCTAGTAACAGCAGTCCTGTTGTACCTGAATTACCCCTATATCCTAGTTTCATTACTAACATTCATTTCTTTATGACTTCCACTAGTTTAGGAGGCCAATTTGTAACGTAAACAAGCATGCATAATATCTGCGGAATATTGTGGTAATTAAGATTTCAAAACCTAATAATAAGAATAATAGTAATAATAGTGATGATATTTTTACCCATATTTTGACTTTTTTTGAAATATTAAAATAGGCACTATGTACTGAAAATCACTTCTTGATTAAATTAGATGTGAACACTAAATGTCTTTGACACACATGCATGTTTATATAATATGAATATGCATATTTTATTGTTGTATTGTTGCTAATTTCCTTTAAACCACAAGATTTACCCACAACAAGCTTTAATTATATAAAATGATATAAAATATTGCATGGCCACTTATTCGAGTGAGTGAGTGATGTTTCATGTTTTTAAACCTAAATCTGTACAATGATTGATTGGAGTATTTTTTTCAACCAAAAGTAATTATAAATATTAAAATAGACACCATGTACTTAAAAATCACTTTAATTTAACACATGCATGTTTATATAATATGAATATGCATGTGTTATGGACGTATTGTTGCTGCTTTTCTTCAAACCACCAGATTTACCCACAGCAATTTTTTACCCACACAAGATTTACCCACAGCAAAATGGTATAAAATATTATTATCACCTTTTACCTATTATCATAGGTGTGAACCTAGACTGGTGTCACGGTTCGGTTATGATTATCATGCCATCGATTCGGTTATATTCGATATCTGGGTGCATTGACGATGCTTTCCATACACAATTTTATATTTTACTTCACAGCACAACAATTCTTGTCTTAAAATGTATAATTTATAAATACATTTTCTGTGTATTTGTAATACAATTTTGTCCTTTAATACAACCAATCAGATATGTAAACTGTTCCCTTAATTTTATCTGTTCAAAGACAACACTCTGCATCAAACAAAACTGAAGTACATGCACAGAACAACATGAGCATTTAAAGCAAATAATCAAATTTAAATATCATTCCGAGCGTTTGAGCGTTGTCGAGCGAGTTCTTAAACGCCTATCACGGGCTCAACACAGCTGCGATTGGCTTTAAATGACGTCAGTACATAATAACCGGTTATGATCTATTACTGAAACGATACCGAATTATCCGCATCTGCATCGCGGTGCACTGAAAAAACAATTAATTTTAAAAATATTGCATGGTCATTTATTCTTTTGTATATTAGTTAGTGCAGATAATTTATATTGTTTCTTTTTTTTCTTTTTATAAATTTATGTATTTATTAATTTAAATATTTTTACCCATATTTTGACACACAAATTTTTTTTTAACAAAAGTAATTCCACCATGTAATGGAAACCACTTCTGTTAATTTAATTAGTTGTGAACACTAAATGTGTACATCCATGTTTATAAGACGTGTATATTGTTGCGGCTTTCCTTCAAACCACAAGATTTAAGGTTTTTATAATATAAAATGGTATAAAATATTGCATGGTCACTTATTCTTTTGTATAGTAGTGTAGATAATTGTTGTTTCGTTTTTTTTTTTTTTTTACATAAATCTATATGATTAATTAAAATATTTTTACCCATATTTTGACACTATTTATCTTTTCAAGATTTTATAGATTTTTTACCCAAAATATTTTTACCCATATTTTGACCCTTACATTTTTTTAAAACAAATGTAGTTTGAAATCTAAAAATAGACACCATGTACTGAAAATCAATCATTTAATTTGATGCGAACACTAAATGCGAACATGCACATTTCTATAATACGAAAGTGCGCATGTTTGCTACTTCTTAAAAATATTTTTGTATGCATGGCAAAGTTATTTCTTTGTTGCTGCATAAATGTGCTTTAAAATGCACAGTGTGTAAAACCAAACCAACTCGTGCAGTGTAGTTTTGAAGCTGCATCAAGCTGAGCCAGGGCAAATGGTTCTGGTAATAAATGCAGCAGATAATTCTGCGAGTGTGTCCGTCTCTCAGTATATCCTTCATCAGACAATTCTGGATAAAGCGGCTTTCACACCTGACAGCTGTGTGGCCGTTTGCTTGAAGACAAACGTGGGCCGTTCTGCTCAGAAATGCACAGCCAGTCGCTTTAGTGGAGGTAAAGCGACTGCTGCTGGGTCAGCCCATTTGAAAGCCATCAGCCCAAGGAGAGCAGAAGCGCAGCCGGTTTTATGGCTCGGATGTGCTGGACTCATTCTCATAAAGCAGATGGGTAATGACTGCTTGTTGTCAGGAACAAATCAAAGGTTATACATGTGTTCAGAGACTGTTAAATAAGGTCTAGGTGACTCAAAGTGATCCCTCGGCCCCGCGTCCCCATTTCGCGCTAAAGTTTAATATGCGCTAAGTGCAATTATAAGGTGTCATACTGTGGAAATGTGCACCTAAAAATGGCTGAGTTTTTTTTCTCTCTGTTTGAAACAATGTCCTCAGAGAGAATAAGACGTAGCAGCTTTTACCAAGAGTCGTGCAAATTGGTGTCTTTTCAAAATGTGGTGATGCGTGTAATGGTCATCAGCTTTTTAAATTCACAAAAGTTTTTTTTAAAGTATACGTTTATAAAGCTGTTCTTTGTATTTTATTTATTTATTAATTAAATAAGCTGTTGTATGGATTTAGTATCGGTCATCAGCTTTTTAAATCCATTAACAGGTTTTTAATATTTAAATTTCTTTTTTTTAAAGTATACGTTTATAAAGCTGTTCTTTGTATTTTTATTTTATTTTTATTATTATTATTATTAATAAAAAAAATTGTAGTATCGCTTTATTATTGGTATCGTGATATTTAATTTTGGTATTGTGACAGTATTGCATGGCTATTGCATCTTATTCTTTTGTATATTACTTAGTATAGATAATTGTTTCATTTCTTTAAACCTAAATCTGTACGTTGATGGATTGGAATATTTTAACACTTATTTTTTTAATTTAGATTTAGATTTTTTTAAAGTATACATTTATAAAGCTATTCTTTAAACTTTTATTTATTTATTGATTGATTAAAAAATCTGTACTATCGAATTAGTATCTGTCATCAACTTTTTAAATCCGTTAAAAGGTTTTTAATATTTAGATTTTTTTTTAAAAGTATACATTTATAAAGCTGTTCTTTCTATTTTTATTTATTTATTTATTTATTATTATTATTATTATTATTATTATTATTATTATTTTAAAAAGTAGTAGTATTGATTTAGTATCGGTATCGTGATATTTAATTTAGGTATTATATCGAAGTCAAAATTTTGGTATCGTGACAATATTGCATGGCTATTGCATCGTATTCTTTTGTATATTACTTAGTATAGATAATTGTTTCATTTCTTTAAACCTAAATCTGTACGTTGATGGATTGGAATATTTTAACACTTATTTTTATTTATTTAGATTTTTTAAAGTATACATTTATAAAGCTATTCTTTGTACTTTATTTATTTTATTAAAAATGTATTTATTTATTTAGATGTAGACAGTGCTCAGTAATCAATAGGGCTGGGTATCGAGTTCGATAATTTCTAGTCACCGACCAAATTGTCTCGATACTATTGAGTATCGAAAAATGTCTTGTCATTTGGTACCAATTTGCAATACTATTTGTTAAATCCTGTCAGTGTTAGTGAACTGCGTCTTTATAATGGCAAATCTATGGGCAAAATATCTGAACTGAAATAAATAAATGGTTGCTGGCACACTATGTGAATTACTTTTGCTAGAGGATATAATGTATACATAAAAACAAAAGTCAGTACAAGTAAAACTCCATATCCAAATAGGCTTACATGGATCTTTTTAAGAATATCTGCTAAGTCAATAGGAACTTTAAGAATGCAGCAGTGAACCTCACATACTGACATGAAATTGTTCATGTTTTATTGAAGTTTGAATTTATTTTTAGCTTGCATCATGTTAATTGTGTTTTTAAGAGACTGTTAAAGAAAAAAATTACACATTGGGAAAAAAAGATGCGTTGTATTCTTGTTAAAACATTTTATACAATTGGTATTGAAAAATGTATTAAATTCAAAGTATCGGTATCCGTATCAAATTTTTGAACTATTCCCAACCCTATTAATCAACTGTGAAAACTGTAAATGAACCAGAGATATCCAAATCTAAAATAAAGGAATTTCTTAATGATCACACACACAGTTGCAAGCAGTAAATCTATTAAAGATAATACCAGTATCATAAAAAAGGAGGAAAAAATAGAGAGAAAAGAGTTATACTAGTACAAACCAATTTTATATCATTGCAATTTTTTCCCCCTTTTCTGAAAATTGTGAAAACATCATGGAGTTTTACTCTTTTTGTTTGAGAAAATTGTATTGCAAAAAATGTATTTGTGATACTCTCTCATTCACTGCTCCATAACTATGACAACTTCCGCTGCTGGGAAAGCCAGAAATGTGAAAAGGGTCCATTTGTTTCTCCTCAGGTCATCGTAATGAGCGCCACTCTGGATGCCGGAAAGTTCCAGGTTTATTTTGATAACTGCCCCTTGCTCACCATTCCCGGCCGGACGCATCCAGTGGAGATTTTCTACACACCCGAGCCTGAGCGGGACTACCTAGAAGCAGCCATTCGCACGGTCATCCAGATCCACATGTGTGAGGAAGATGAGGGAGATGTGCTGCTCTTCCTCACTGGACAGGAGGTAATGTCACCGATTTCCTGGAGGATTTGATTAAATAGCGTTCGTTTGAAAATTACTTAACTATTATTTACTTTTGTCAAGGTTTGAAATGTACTTGAATTTTAAGTAGTGTCCTTGATACGTTTTGCTTAGTTTATTATAAACGGTTTCCTTGGCCTTGAAAAGCATAGGATATAATTGAAAGTGCTGTAAAAGTGCTTGAATTTCACTTTTCAATCCTGTGAAAGATGCAAGCATTTTACTTTTATTCCAGCATAATGTGCAGTGGCAACTAAGTTGATGTTTGTAAAAGTATGAATGCCAGAACACTCTTAAAACATGCATGTTTAAGCATCCTGACAAAAGAGTCAGGGTTGAGCTGGGTTGAGCTGGTTAATGTGCCTCGATTTTTGTGAGTTGAAAAAGCTAATATACTATAAAAATATTAGATGTAAAGTAGTTGATTAGTACTTAGTAGATGTCATAATTCTCACTAGCTGGCACCTTTAATGTTTAATCACTGTTTGGAATTACCCATTGATTGTGGTTTGAATAGTAGTTAGTGATGAAATAATTACTTCAGTAAATTGTAGTAGTACTAATGGCCAGTTTGTATTTTAAGTCTATTTATACTTAAAATATATATATATATATATATATTTAAAAAAACAACCATATTTTTGAGAACCATAAGTTGTATTGGCATTTTAGTCACTTTTCATAATTTCAGTCAGAATTAATGAGAAATAGGCTACCCTTAGTCCTAAAAAAATCTAACTGTTATCAAACATTATAAATTATTATTATTTTTTTTTCCTCATCTGGCAACAGTCCAAATGTGTGGCCAGATTTTGCTTGTTTAGTCAATTTAGAATAAGTCACAGCACCTTTCTACCAACCTAGTATGTCAGGCTTAATTGACAATACTTTTATTACAGAATATATATTTTAGATTTATTTAGAAAAACATATTTATTTCTTTATTATATTTATAGTTTATTATTATTATTATTATTATTATTATTATTATTTTTTTTTTTTTCTTGAAGCATTATATGCATATTTCTCTTTTTCTGAAATTACTGTTTAGGACAGTCACTAGTGCAGTGTTTGTACTGTGTGATATTTGGCATTGCCACAGTACCGCTATCTGCATCTCCAGAGTGATTAGTCACATGCCATTTATGAAGTATTAAAATAAATCCACATTTTATATAAGAAAGCAATAATAAACCCCAACTGTGTGTGCGTTCTTTTGTTTTGCTTGTGTGTGTGTGTGTGTGTGTGTGGCTTTATGACTTTACATTTGAGATGCTCATTATGAGCCACATTTGTCATTTGTGACATTTTTCAAGCCATCTCACACACAACAGTTAAATAGTGCAGAAGAGATCAATGCTTAGATTGATAATGGCCATGAACACAGCTGGCCTTGGCGGAAGCCTGAGAGAGATGGCCGAGAATGACCCAGATTCAGCCCTGAAATTAAGCCATTTATTATTTTACGTCTCCTGCAACCAGTGCTCACCTGAGCGCAGTGGAGGGTCAGGGACCCACCCAAATGATAAATACGGTCACACACGGAGAAACACCAGCACTCCCCCAGTATATCACTTCTCTTCTGTTTCTCCTTTTGCAAAGATTGGACAAATTAGCTTCATTTTTTTGTATGCTTTATGGAAGGAATAATTGATAGTTGGCTGTTGAATTATTAGAAGATTAATACATAATGGGTGTCCATTATTTTCTAACCATACAACATGCAGGATTGTTTTATACTACAATTCTCACACCTGAAGTTGTTTAGATGTTGTATTTCAGAAATTTGTCTGATTTTTGTCCGCAAACTGCTCCTGTGTGAAGTACTAGTTTCTTACACCTGCCATCCAAAGTCTTCTGTTGTGTTTTGATGTGATTTTTGATTGTTTTATAACTTAAATTATTCAGCGTAGTGATATGGAGCTGTAAATCTCTCTGGAACTACTTTAGCTGTCCAGTAATGGTGGCTGATATAACCTTAAAATTATATCACAAATGCAATTCAATCCATGTTTATTTTTATAGCGCTTTTTTCAATGTAAATTGCCAACATTCCAGTGCACTAGAAGAATTTTGCGATTGAGACACTTAAAATGGCTGATTAGTGCATTGACTACTGAACAAGGGTGCAGATTGAGACGCACTCAAAGCAATCCTGTAGCAATCCAACAATTCACTTCAAAACTGCATTCACAAAGCAGACTGTAGGAGTCTATTTAAAACAGTACTTCCTCCATTAATGTCTCTCACTTCCATTCTCAAAGAGAAGTCATATCTTCGCACCAATCCACCTAATCAGCTAATTTGACACCCTATTTATTATACTCCCGTCATTAGTTTCTCCAGTGGGTCTGGCCGTGTACATCCGTTTTCATTTGCAGGTGTGAGATTGATCGCCGGCTCATTGCAAAATGAATGAAGTCAAGTAAGTTGCAGTTGGAGTGTCTCCACCGCCATCGGATGATAATTGAGTGGAGATTTATTGATGCGCAGGATTGTTCTCTTTGCTGTGAACTAATCATTATCAAGTCCAGAATGTCAGCGGATACAAGCCAGTTCATCCTCGTCCTGGACAGACCTATTTTATGTTTGCATGATCTGTTTAAGTGTGTGTTTTCTGTGCTTCTAGTGGCTTTTTATGTTAATATTACCCATCTACTGTTTTTCTGGCTAACAATAACCCTGCATGAAGGAGTTAAGTTAACTTATTAGTTTTGGATTGAACATAAAATGATTAAGTTGTCCCTAAAAAAAACCCCAAGAATTGTTTCAGCTCATATTAAATAAGAAGTTTGAACAAACGGCAAACATTTTTTTTTTGGAGTGTACTTCCATTTTATGAAGTAGGTAAAAAAAACACTGTGGCTGCACGATATAAAAAATTTTTTTGTTGTAATGTAATGTGTATTTATATAGCGTATTTATTGTGTATGGCCATACACCCAAAGCGCTTACCAATCATGAGGGAGGGTATCTCCACACCACCACCAGTGTGCAGCATCCACTTGGATTATGCGACTTCATTCGCAGGACAACGGCGCCAGTGCGCTCACCACACACCAGCTATTAGTGGAGTGGAGAGACAGTGATAGAGCCAATTCAGTGGATGGGGATGATTGGGACTCCATGATGGGTAAGGGCTGATGGAGGGTTCTTAGCCAGGACACCGGGCTTAGACCCGTAGTGTCATGGGATTTTTAATGATCACAGAGAGTCATGACCTTGGTTTAACGTCTCATCCGAAAGACGGCACTCACTGACAGTGTAGTGTCCCCTTCACTTTACTGGGGCATTAGGACTCGCACAGACCAGAGGTTTAGCGCCCCTGCTGGCCTCACTAACACCACTTCCAACAGCGACCTAGTTTTCCCATGGGTTCTCCCAGGTACTGACCAGGTCAGCCATGCTTGGCTTCAGTGAGTAACCAGTCTTGGGCTGCAGGGTGATATGGCTGTGACATTGAATTATTTATTTTTCTTCGATACATATTGCAATATTGAGTGTAATTTTACCAGATGAAATTAACATCTTTATTTGTAAATAATTAATATTTTTAGATTAATTGGATTGATTTTGTATTTGGACTGTATCTGCATAAAATATAATAAACCAATCCCAAGTATTGATATCCAGTAGAGCAAAAATACAAATTAAATCAACAGTATTTTGTCAGTCTAGCACTATTCAGGCAAAATTGTATTAATCTAATGTAAAATAACACAATTTTTGAACGTATATATACATAAATGCAATGAATCATTCTCAAAGTTACAAACATTGTAATTAAATGCTTTAAATTGACTTGTAACGCATTGCTCACACAGTCACATGCCTTAAAATGCATCCAAATAATAAACCTTTTGGTAACTTTGATTTAAACTTTGCAATTACTCCACAAATTACGTATGCTTTTTTTCCAACTGCGCAAATCCTTCAGTGTGACTGTTGCGGATGCGCACATTGTGAAATTGATGCTTAATAGATATATTATGCAGCTCCAGTGGATAGAGTAGTATGTCGAATTCATGGTATTCATAAAATGCCATGATAGATATTTTACTATTTAATTAAGATTTGTGAATGGATTTAAAGCAATTTAAGTACAGCCAGATTTTTTCATGATATTAATAACATGTATGTAGTTCATCATTTACTCTAAATAATCTTATTTTTGGTTCAACTTGACGTCTATTAAATGGTCAAAAATACAATAGAAGTCATTGGGAACTAAAACTATTTGATAATCAACATTTTTACAGTGCTTTTTTTTTCGACATAAAAATGATTGCCATCATTTTTCTCTCTGCAGGAAAAAGTCATAATTATTTCCAAAAATGTACATATGATGGCCAAATATTTTTTACTATGTTTAAATTAAACATAAATTTTCTCAAATTCCCACTAGCAATTGGCTATTTGGCCATCGCTTTGGTAGGGTTGTAGCAGTGCTAGTGTTGCAGGTATTCGCTTTGTTGGCTAGTTAATGTGCTTTTAATTGGGTTAATGGAGTTCATATGGACTTGGGCAGTTCAAAGGCTGCTGTGCTTAAGCATTTCCCATCTTAACCAAGTGATGAGACTAATGATCACAGCGGAGTCGGCCATTATATTTCACCCATTTAAAGTATGATTGAATGTGTTAAAATCTAGGCCAAGAACATGGTTCTTAGGCTGGTCACATAACAGCTCAGTTTGCTTCTTTAGGTCACCTCATTTTAGTCGAGCAATTTACGTGGTTTGTCCACTCCGTTTTAGAGGATAAAAAGCTTCTTTATCTTCTTTTGTGTCCCGCTAATTCAACCAAACTCTACAGAATGACTTAACTCTGTTGGCTTTTCGCAAACTTTCAAACAGCAATTAGTTTTAAACCCCACGATCTGTCTGAAAGAAAGAAAAAACCCTCGCTGATGCGGTGGGGGGACCATTATTTGTTCAACTTTGCTCGTTCAAATCAGGCCTAAATTACCACTGATTAAGATTAGTTCGCTCCTTTACATCGGTGCCAACTAATTTGCATCTGCAGCATGTAGATTAAAGGGGCCATTTAAAATATTTTCCTCCACTATTGTATTGTGCCCACTGCGAGAAGCGTGGGATCTGGATTTTGGCGTCCTGCTCCAGGTGCAGGCTCTTCTGCATTGGCACAGCCGCGTGTCCCGCTCTCCCCAGTGCCTTGGCAGCACGGATAGCAGTCCTCCTGACAGCTGCCGCTTCCCAAGGGCTGATGGACTATTAATACTTTGGCTAATTTGATCAATCCATTCAGATTTGCCTTGTCCTGCTCCGTTGTGGCAGAGCTTTGATTAAGATGCACATGGCCACCGGCGCCATTTTCTGCGCATATTGTACCCCAGGGAGCTTTTTCGGCGCGTGCACAGACTACCATTCCTGGGATATCAGCAGCGCGCTTACAAGCTTTAATGCTTTTATGGATAAATGATCGGCTATGCCTTCTTAAATACGCAATGGAGTCTCAAGTAAAACGTCTGTGAGATATTCAGTGTCTCAGTGCATGTGTTCATATCGATAACTGCTTTATTAAAACTGCCTGAAGTTTTTGTAGAGATCATAGCTGGGCTGTTTTATCATCTCTCTTTACTGCACTACCCACATTGACCTGAGGATGGCGCTACTGGATAAGTCATAAACTCCAGATCACTAGGACCGTGTGCCAATTTTGATGAGCAAAATGTGCTTGTGTATGAAAAAAGACAAAGCTTCGCAGTTAATACTAGGCATTTGTCAAAGTGAATGAATTGTCTGACGAATGAGGGAAGGAATTTAGTAATTGTGGTCTAGATTTGTGCTTTATTTTGACGTTCTTTTATAATGTGTAGTTAATAGTTCAGTAAGTGCTTTTTAAATATCAAGCTAGTATCGTCTCTAATTATCTGTGACGGCTGTCATGTATTTCTAGGTTTCAAGCCACTGTGTTTGTTGCGATCTGCTCCTGTTTCTGCATCACTGCAGATTTCTCATCTCACATTAGCTCTACTACATTGCCATCTGGAATAATAAAGCGTGCGTGTGAGTGTACACATGCCCTTGTGACTGCCGCTGTTGATAGCACAGCCATAGGGATCTTACCCGAGCACCATGCACGCCTTGCACTCCAGTTCTTGTTTTCTCACTTGGTCGACGTAACTGGCTCATCAAGTGTATCGCAACTAAACCACCCAAGCCTCAGCGGTACTGGTGCATTTCCAGCATTGGGGAATTGATCCAGCAGTTAATGATGTTTGTAAAAGGTTGGAGATTAATGGCTTGCTGATCCAAAACCAGTTGATATGACATGAAGTTGGACCAACAGAGGGCAGATTGTCACAACTCGCTGATCTGGAGTGTGTCATGTTGTGAAAGCTTATGAATTGTAAGCATTGCTGTTCAGTGACACACCATTCTCCCTGTTTTTAAAGGGATGGTTCACCCATATTGAGAAATCAGTCATGAGTTATGTAATGCATGTATAATTGAAGAACATTTTAATTTTGGGGGGTTCAAAAGCATTGCTGGGCATAAGTTGCATTGGAGTTGGAAACCCTTGGAGATATGTTTCTAGTTGGTGGTTTTTGGATCCAGTTGGAGATTTGGAAGAAGAAAATAGCCATCATATACAAATCTCTCATGTTATACAACCCAGGCTTGTTGGAAAAGCATGCTTGTGGCAACATTTCAGGACACTTATGTTTTTTCTGTGTGTCTTTATGTCTGATTTGTTTAGGGAATGGAAATAGATTAATTTACAAAGCATGCACTATGGTAAATGGTTTGAGGTCATAACATGTTATTGCATCAGGAACCATGCTAAACAAAAATTGTTTTACACCAGATGTTAAATTAGGTATTCAGCAAGTAAATTACAAACAAATTCAATGCAAATGTCGCCATAGTTGCACCTTTCTCTCAAATTAAGAATTCAATTTGAGCAGAAGATTTAATCGAGAGCGAGTGAAGCAATACGCATGTTCTCTTTGCTTTTGGTGTTAACCCAGCATAAGTCTTGATTTAAGTGATAATCTGCCACTGTAATCACAATTTATTTGAAATTGAATATAAGTAGTTTATTTAGGTAGTATTTATTACTTTATTACTAGCTTCCAGTAGTGTTCTGTTACTATTACTAGCTTCCAGCGGAAACTGTTGTGAATTTTAAGCAAAAGGAATATTTTCCCAATCCTAATTTTTTAATAAGTAGTTATTGCATGCTTTAATTAGCGAATATCGTTCATTGTAATCTATTTTATAAGCTGCTGTTTGTAATATTGATCAATTATGTTGGATTTACTTTTCAAAAAGGCCTTTTGCCACTTGTTAGAGGTAAATTTTTCACTTATTCTCGATCTTTGGCCTCCTAACGTTGCTTTATTTGCATTCTAGGAAATCGACGAAGCCTGCAAAAGGATCAAACGTGAGATTGATGATCTCGGCCCTGATGTTGGAGACATTAAAATCATCCCGCTCTACTCCACGCTGCCACCACAGCAGCAGCAGAGGATCTTTGAGCCTCCTCCACCCCGCAAGCCCAACGGAGCCATCGGCAGGAAGGTAAATAACATGATCATCACAGCATCATAAATAGTCGACTGATCTGTGACAAACCCAACATGTTTGTAAAGGGTATTACTTTTAGTCCCTCAGGACTATTTTAATTGTCTGATACAGTATTGAAGAAACAAACTACACTTTTCATTTCTTTCACCCTTGTGCAGTATATTTTTTTGGTTAAAGGGGTAGTTCACCAGTAAAAAAAGAGAATTTGCACACTATTTACTCACCCGCAAGTGGTTGCAAACCTTTTGAAGTTGAACACAAAAAATTGTAAAGTCTATGGTAGTCTATGGTTACCAGCTTTCTTCAAAGTATCTTCTTTTGTTTTTTGTTTTGAACAAGTAAAGCATGAGTAAATGATGGCAGAACTTTCACATTTGGGTGAACCAACCCTTTAAGTAGTAGATCAAAACTAACCTAAAACTATTGAACAACACCCATTCTTGTCTTATAACCTATTTGATCCACTTCAAATGTTGACTACTGTCTGCATACCTGTCAACCCTCCTGTTTTTCCAAGGTTTCTCCAGTATTTTACAATTCGATCTCGTTATATCCCTTTTTTTCACATCCCAATGTTGACAGGTATGCTGTCTGTATGTATTTTAAAATTATTGCATCACAAGTTTACTCAATCAAAATTTCCAAGCAAAGTATATAAAGACTTTTTTTTTTATGAAAACGAAAAGGTTAAAACGACATGAGGCTGAATGAAGGCAGATTTTCATTTCTTGGATGAACTGTTCTTTCACATTTTTCAGCGGGAGATTGTCAAACAATCAAGATAACTATACATGATTGTATAGGCTTTTTCAATCCATTTAATGAAAGAAGAAGAGGAGAGAATGACTCATCTGTCTGTAGTGGGGGAAAAATGAGGCGCAAGAAATCATGGAAATTAGGTTTATTTATTTATTTTATTTTATTTTACATCTTTAGCTTTGGTATAGCAGTGACTCATAACATATGCTGCTTTTGTCAGCATATGATTATTTTCTCTAATTCTGGAAGGAGAAAAATTACTCATATCCTTCTATCATTTGAAAATTCTTAGAGCTGCAATGTTTTTATTTTATTCTGTTTTGGACTGCTTGCTTTCACTCCCTCCTGTTCTGCTTCCCGACATGAATATGGTCATTTGGCATTTTGAATCGTGTTAGTTTTTGTAAGAGCTCATCCACTGTAAAGTGTCTTTCCCTTGTCTGTCATCCTTTATTCTTAGCTCAAGGTTGTGCAGATGCAGTCGTCTTTTTGTTTTTTCTATTCCTGGTTTACAGGGATGCACCAATACTGGGCAGAAACCGAAAGTCCTGCATGCACTTGGCCGAAAAACGAAACCGAAAATGCGTCCTAATAGTTATTTATTTTGTTATTCATTTTTGTAGGACTTTTTAAATTTAACTGTCAACACTTTAAAATAATGGTCCATTAGTTAGTGTTTGTTGACACGAATAAACAATTAGTAATACGTTTATTACGGTATTTATTCATCTTTGTTAACGTTGCTGAATGTTGTTTAAGTTAACGTAAGTTCATGTTAACTCACAGTGCATTAACTAATGTTAACTTTGGATTTTGATGATGCATTAGTTCAACTATGATTATTAAATGTTAGTAAATACATTAACTAATGGACCATTATTCTAAAGTTTTACCATTTAACTCAATTGCCAATTATACTGATCTAAATAAACAGAAGCCAAAAAAATAACCACGCTTTGTAGTCTTATGACCTGTGTTTTTTTGAATCATTTCGATCTCTGGTATTTTGTTTTTGTTTTCTTCTCTCTGTCTTTGTTGTAGATGGGCATTGGCTAGTGATAATCACATGGATAATCACATGACTTTAACTATAAAGGCCCTTCAAGCCTTCACTCCACCACTTTGTGCCACTGTTTTCCATTGTCTTTCCATTACTTGAGTTCGAATCGTTTGCTATTGTCGTATTGTGTTGTTCATCGTTTGCTTGATTGTTAGTGTTTGTTTAAGAGAGTGTTTCTGATCTGAGAAAATAGTTTTTGTCACTGTTCTGAGATTTCTCCGTTATTGATAGACCTGTCACGATATCTATTTTATGTTGTACGATATATTGCATCAAAATATATCACGATAGAAAGTATTATTGTTGTTTTAAGACTGTTTTTTTTGCCATTGATTATATAATATCATCACAATGCAAGTACACTCTTCCAAAGAACACATCATATTTTTTTTCTTAATGTCATTTAATTTTAGTTATTTTAACCATTTAATAATAATAATAATAATAAAAACTATATGTATTGCATTACCAAAAATGATTGAGGTCATGTCCATGTGTTGTGCCATTAGTCGATATATTAATTATTGTGACAGACCTAGTTATTGACCACTGCCTGTTTAAAGACCTTGAATAAGCTTGGTGATTCTGGATTATGTTTTGGAAAATGTGTATATATTGTAAGACAACTTTGAAAGGCGATGATCCACTTCAAATGTTGACTACTGTAGTTAAATTAAAACTGGTTCAGTGTAGTATAAATGCCATTACAGAACAGTAGCGCCATTGTAAGCAGCAGGGAAAAAATATACTACGTTGAAATGTTCTGTCGTTGTGTTATTTGTGCGGACTTTGCTTTTCTGGTGAGCATGTGCAATACATGCATATTAGGGTTGCCCGGTTTACTGGTACTACGGTAGTACCGCGATACTATGGCTCAAATATACTGGTGGTGCTACTCTAGTTTTTAAACTGCATTGACATTAACGGTTGTACAATAGTAAATGTTGCATGTGGGGTTATTTTATCAATCAATCAAAGATTTTATTTATTTTATTATCATTGCAATAACAACAAAAGAGTCAGTGTATATACAAATAAAACCGAAAATGTCTGTACAAATGAGACTTTTTCAATAATAAGGAAATTATTGATTAAATGTGTGTATTATAATGTATAAAATATAGTATTTTTCACAGTTTGCTTCATTTTATAGATTTGAATTATGAATTAATACGGTGTTGCAATACTAATCGGTAATGTGATACTTTAGTTGGTATAGTGTTTGACATGAATTTATAGTATCGTGACAACTAGGGTTGCAACGGTTCAATCTACTCACGGTTTGGTGTATATTACGGTTTTAGGGTCCCAGTTTCGGTACGGTACATTATCTGCTATGTTTAAAAAAAAAAATGTCTACAGAAAAATTCAAAGAAAAATGTACTTATTTATTGGGTAACAAACACCTGACATGCAGCAGGCTTCACACATATGACTGTAGATTAATTAATACATTAATTAAATAAAAATAGGGCATTTTGAAAAATGTATCTTCAAATAAAATGCTTAAGAAAAATAGAGAAAAAGCTTAAACTTCCCCTTTTTCTGTTTTACATCTTGACTCAACAGTCTCAACCAATTATGCAGATAACAATTATGTCAACACATCTTAATAGCTGAGCACTTTTAGAGTATTGATTACTTCTGTTTACATTATGCTTGCATTACCAAGGCAACAGCGCATGTTTATTACCAATCATTCCAGAGAGCTCCGTTATCACTTATCAGCACCATCATAGTGAATGAAACTTAAGCAAAGAGAGAGCGTTCGGCTCTTCTCTCTTAATTCAGCAGGAACAGTCAGTCGAGAAGAAAACTTTTCTAAGCAGACAGCGGGTAAACAGAGTGAATTATTAGCAGGAGTGATCAGTGTGGAAGAACACCCAGCGGGAGCGTGACTAAAGTAACAGACCTGCTGTATGTCCGGGTCCGTATGAGACGCTTCTGGGTCTGGACACGGACCTCATGATCACTGATCTAGGCTATCTTTGCAACACAATTTTTTTTTGTGTCTGTCTGAATTTACATTGAGTGTCTGTTAAAACGCTGACGGCGATGTGCTGTGTTTTGGTCTCACCTGCGCTTTTGCGCTTTATCTCCTTCATTTGCTGTGCTGAACTCTCAGAAACTCCACACACACCGACACGTTAGGAAACGTGATGTCAGCAACAGATTTACATACTTACAAGAGGCGATTGGACAGGTCTTCGCACGTGCAGTGCATGCGAAAGGTAATCGGAAGCGTACAAAAGCGGAACTTTTTTGCTTTGTTGCAGTTGTTTTTATCAACAAACCAAATATTAATAATGCATATTCTGAACCGCGGATCACAGGGCGCACCGAACCGTGGGAGGACAACGTTGCATTCCTAGTGACAACCCTAATACATATATAGTTATACATGTACATGACTGGAGTATTTAGCTATTTTGGTGGTTTGAAAATTCGCATCTCTACTATTATACTTGTCTTCTCTTACAAACATGATGATGGCTACAGTATTGAAACACCTGCTGTCTGTGTGACTGGTTTGAAGATCTGACAGAATATCACATCTGATCATCGGCTATGAGTTTGCAAACATTTAGCCGAACATCTGACAAGAAGTTAATTAAGTCATCCGGCAGAACTGCTCTGCTTTCATTATTGCCGGCGACGTTCACTGGTGTCCTAATGAACGAACACAAAGCATTCACCCATCCGCAGATTTCTGCATTCTTTTTTCTTTAACTTGATGGCTGTATTTGCAGTCTTAAGGAAGTCTTGGCTGTGTGCTTGCTTTGTGTGTTTTGATGTAGCGAACAGCATCTGCATCCACTGCTTCAGATGTCAAGTATCTGCCTCCTCCATTCCCCTCCACTAGGGCATTGTGTCATTTCATCTCTCCCCTGACCACTTCCATGTTTAAAGAGGCTCCGGGTTCTCTGAGGTTTGATTACTCTTAAGCCAGGCCATAAGCTGCTTCAGAAGTTCAAACATTTGCCGCTGTTTGTCCGCGCTGTTCTGAAGAAAATTAAAGTGGGCCTGGATTCACGGGGGCTGATATGGTGCATCCCCTGTGATGATGGGAACGCAGAGCTGCTTATTGAGAAGAAGTGGCGTTAAAAAAAGTGGCATGAAATTTCATGGCATTTGTCTCAATTAGGGCTGCACAATATATCGCTTCAGTATTAATATCACAATGTGCTCATCCGCAATAGTCACATCGCAAAGATATGTAATGTGTATTTATATAGTGCATTTATTGTGTATGGCCATACACCCAAAGCGCTTCACAATCATGGGGGGTCTCTCCATACCACCACAATTGTGCAGCACCCAGTTGAATGATGCGACTGCAGCCACAGGACAACGGTGCCAGTGCGCTCACCACACACAGCTATTGGTGGAGTGGAGAGACAGTGATGGAGCCAATTCAGTGGATGAGGATGATTGGGAGGTCATGATGGGTAAGGGCCGATATAGCGAGTTTGGCCAGGACACCGGGGTTACACACCTACTCTTTACGAGAAGTGTCATGGGATTTTTAAACCCCCCCCCCCCCCCCCCCCCTGTCTCAGCAGGGTGTTTTCACACCTCTAGTTTGAAAAGAAGTCAGGAAAGTCCAGCTCTGTTTAGGTGGGAGTGTCGGAAAGGGAAAGCCGGTGGGTGTTTAATGAACTTGTCTGAAGTGACTGAATGTGATTTATTAACAAAATAAATGCTCAACAGAAATGACAGGGGTGCATAAACGACTGTTTTGTTCAATTTGATCAATTTGATATTAAGATCACAAACCCTTGTTGACATATCAGCAAAAACTAAATACATTTATGATTAACGAATTAAAGTTTTTGTATTTGATAATAATGCATAATGTTTATTATAAAAAAAAAAAACATTTAGCAAATTAGAGACTGGTCTGAATATTAGCATTATAAAAGGAACCTAATTATTGCTATTTAAGTGAGATGGCAACAAGATTTTACCTTTTTACCATTTTTTTTTACAAGTTTAAGTGTATTGAACAATTAAACTTTTTGTCGTAGTTTAACAACAGCATTTTGTTTTTGAGGAGTATTCATAATTTTAATTTTCTAGCGCCTTGTTCTTCTGTCCTTCTGTGCCTGCAGTACATAAGGATATGCTCAGATTACCTTGTAAAAATGTCAGCTCTTCACACCCTCTGGCATATATTAAAAACAATGCATATAAAGCCACCATTGGCAGATATAGGGTGCGTGTGTGTGTGTGTGTGTGTGTGGATATTGAGATCTGCACCTGTGATGTCACATCTTCCTCCAGGAGATGAAAAGCCCTATTACAATGCTGATGCATGGTTTTATTAGATAGGATTTAACTTCATTTGACTCTCAGCAGTCGCATATAGGGAAATTGAGGACTGTGGCAAATTTCGGCTGCACCTTTGATCCTTGAATTATTTGGGATGTGGTTATATCTTGTGCTGACTGCAGGAATGGAGGGTTATGGAAGAATTAATTATGTGCTAACCACCTGAAACTATGCTCAATATATACCTGCTCGTGCTTATTAATAACTGTATGCTGATAGTGAATGGTCTTCCTTCAGATGGTGTAGAATAAGGATGTGGATCTTATAACAGAGGCCGATACGTTACACATCTTGATGAACAGCCAACAATACAATACATTAAAGATGCATATGGCGTAGCTTAAAATGCGATACTTTAACGATACATGACAACGCAGCTTACGATAAGATACATTAAAGATACATGACACAGCTTGCGATACGATACATTAAAGTTACATATGACGCAGCTTACGATACATTGAAGGTACATATGACACTGCTTACGATATGATGCATTAAAGATACATATGACGCAGCTTACGATACAATACATTAACGATACATGACAACGCAGCTTACGATAAGATACATTAAAGTTACATTACGACGCAGCTTATATGATACGATACATTAAAGATGCATATGACGCAGTTTGCGATACATTAAAAATTAATATGATGCAGCTTATGATACTATACATTAAAGATGCATATGACACAGCTTACAATACATTAAAGATTATGACGCAGCTTATGATACATTAAAGATACATATGACGCAGCTTACGATACATTAAAGATACATATGACGTAGCTTACGATACATGAAAGATACAAATGGCGCAGCTTACGATACATGAAAGATACATGTGAAGCAGCTCACGAAACGATGCATTAAGATGCATATGATGCAGCTTATGATACGATATGATTCACCCCTATCACAATGCAGTACGATCCGTTTTTGATTTAACACAATGCAATTAGATACAATGCAATGGAAAAATATGATAACTTTTTTTATTTATTTTTTTACCACGCTAAGCTCAGTTACTCTAACATTCCACTAATATTCCCACTTTTGCATTAAGAAACACTCATTAACATTTGAGCTTTGAACTGTACTAGATTAAACTTTGTTTTCCTATTTTAACACTTCCTTTATAGTTACTGCTAACATAAAACATTAATATGTAGCTTTAAATTTCTACCAAAGGCACATTTAATATCAACAACAAGTAGTTCAGCAAACTCATATTTTAAACCGAGTTATTGTTTCTATTCTATTGCCCTACAAATGTTTAGCATGAATGATCACAGCCGTGCTCGCTCACACACAGACCCCTGACAGACAAATGGATGTTTGCATGACTTTCTAACATTTAAAGATGAAAAATATACCTGTGACATTTCCGTTACGCACTGAAGAAAACAGCGCCTCAAATACATTAAACACAACAAATATTTTTACTATTTGCTATGGTTGATAGATGATCGACATTTATAAATATGTGCAAATATGTTAGACATGATGCATTGCAATTTAAATGCCAGCCTGTATCCAGTGCACACTTTTTAAAGCTTTTCTTCATTCAGAAAGGATTAGGGCTGAAAAATATATCGTTTGACCGGCAATGTGTTTATCTGCAATAGTCACACCGCAGGATTAGATTATTTATTAAAGATTAAAAGATAAAGATATTATTATTTTTTTTTTTCATTCATACAATGATGACCGTGTTATTTTATATTTGATTTCTGTACTTAAATACTGTTAGACTCCCCAGAAAAGCACTATTTATTTATGTTTGCTTGCAATGCATGCACTGCTTACAAAAAGACTTGATCATCCCAGTCGATCTAAATCTTTTTTTTTTTTGCAAAAATTTTGCAAATAGAGCTATTCAAGTCATCTGGGGAAATTATATTCATATTGCCATATATATATAAAAAAGCGTGCTATTTAGACCCATTTAATCTGATGCCATGATTGGGCCTACCTTGGCTCCTACTGAAAACATTTGATGTTTTACTCCTCGCTCCAAGCAAAGTCATAAAGCAAGTCTTTTTAATTTGAAGAAAAGTCTGTTGGTTTTAAAGGGTTGTCGATACAGCGCAGTAAGGATGACAATGTTTGAAGCTTCTTCGCCTCGTGCTGCTTTAAACCCAGAGGTACAATAGAATTGCACTGTTGTTGAAAATGTTTGTTTGTTTGGTTCAATACAGAAACAGACAGGAGCCGTCTTGGTTTGTTTGCTACTGCATGGGCTTTCATAGTCACATTTAATTCAGTGTGATTTGAAGGCAGGGTCTCCCTTATCTGTACAAATATGAAATACTCACAACTGTGTCTGGTCAGCTTCTGTCATAGCCTAGAAACAGCCTGAAGAGAATCTCACATAAGGTTAAATGGAGGTGTTTATAGCTGGTTGCCGAAATAACAGCACATCTGCTTTGATGGCACATGCATTGCACAGTAATATTATCACCTTTTCTTTGAGTATCGTCACAAAAATACACTTTGCCAAGCTTTGCAAATGAAAAGTTTTTAAATCAAAAGTTTGAAATAAGAATGAGTTGTAAAAGTTTTTTTGAAGAGTCACCAAGGATGCATTTGTTTGATAATGAACATTTTTAATAAACTTTTATCTATTTAAGCATATTTTGGAGAAGCTGATTTTTCCACATCATTACATTGCATTTCTTCAGTGTCAAATGATTATTCAGAAATCATTATTTTGCTTTTTCTTCTGCTTAACATTTTTGGCAAGTTTGAAGCTTTTTTTTTTTCTTTTTTTTTTAATTCAGCAAGGATTAGAGCTGAACTATATATCGTTAGAGCTCCTCTATTTAAAATAATAATAATAATCAAATAAAATACCCGGCAAGTTCTGAAAGAGATCAAGCCTCAGGCAGGTATGAAATAGTAACGCAAATAACTCAAAAGTAACATAAGGCATTACTTTCCATAAAAAGTAACTAAGTAATGCAACTAGTTACTTTTTTGGGAGTAACTCAATATTGTAATGCATTACTTTCAAAAGTAACTTTCCCCTACACTGGTAGCTTCTGTGTTTGCCTTGCAGTATTTTACCACAAGAAGGGAACGTTGCAGGTTTTATTCGAGAGAATTGAAATTGCACTTATTCAAGTGAAATGTTGCTGGTATTAGCCTTGTTCGGTCAGCCCGCCAACTTTTTTTTTCTTTTTTTATTTCCAGACCACTTGCGCATGGATCATTGCCTCCTAAAAGATGCAATTTCTCAACACCTCATGGTTCAATGAGTATGACTAAGTACTTGTAATGCATTTAGTGTTTTTGCCGTGCTATTCATTCCAACGGCGCTTACCTTTCGATAATTTCCATGGCTACCACTCTGGAATATATTTCATCTCAAAGGTCTTTCCCAGGTGGTCCTGTTTTCTGAATAGGATGCAGACTGGTTAGGAACCCTCATTTCTTTTTATCGTGTGTCTGCAACGCTCCAGACCCCGCTGTCATTCAGTGGTCTGTCAGGATCACGCTCTGTGGGCATTGGGTCGTGGCCCTCAGTCTCCAGGCTCCAGATGGCCTTTTTTCAGTCAATTCTCTCAGCCTTTCCATGAATATATAGGCAGATGATTCTTTTCAGAAGCTGAATTACATCAGGTCAAAGGCTCCGTGAATAGAGTTAAAAACCCCTCCGCTGCATTACCAAACCAAGCCGAGCATTTTGTGGCTTGAGAAAATCCACTTATAAAAGTAGGATTTAAGTGCCTTGGAGGCATTTGAGGAGGCTGAATTACATGAAATATGAGGTTTGTCTCCATTATTTGTTTTTCTGCTAATAATAAAGGCCGGAAAGTTTTATGCAAGTCTGAATTTACATTTGAGCAAATTTAAATTGCAAAAACTTTTTAGCGGAGCACGCCAAAGCAAACGTTCCTAATAATATTGCTCCTACTTAGCGTTAGGAATTTAAACAAACCCCTAACCTAATGAATTAAGTTTGAAGCTGTAGGCATGAATTATACCTCATATCGTGTATTACTGGAAGATAATTTTTCAATCAAATAGAAAAAAAAAACCTAAATATGTTGAAGGTGGGACCTGAGATGTGTTTTGGGACCGGAATATCAAAGGCTGCATCGACACACAGGCACATTTTTATTTATTTATTTTTTCACTCACATCTGACACAGATTGGAATATATTAAAATGCATTCTGGGCATGCATTAAGACTTGCAGTGTAAACACATCCATAGAGAGCTGAAGCTGTCATGAAAGGGAAATTCACACAATGTGTTTTGATTTTGACTGAGTAATCTGTTTGAACTTATGAATGCATCTTTTGGTGAAACGACAGACTTCTTTCTGATAATGTAGGCCTTCTCCAATCTTTTATTGTGACCGAGTGGCTGGAGTGTGTGTAACATTATAAAAAATTGTTCCCTTTTTTTAATTAATTCCTCTCATTCACCGTTGGTCGTCTGTCATTTTGGTCCTGTTTACACTTTTTAAACAAGTCTGATCACAAGTGGGAAAACCCAAAGATTTCCACTTTTTACCTTTTCCAGAGGTAATCAATTCGATTGGATTGCTTTCATAGTGTACAGTCTTCAAGTTGTCGGATTCATTTGAACAGCCACAAAAAGCTTTTTCAGCCTGCTTACCTGTCACATGATTGTTGTGGGACGTGTTGTGAGAACGCACCAATGCAAGGTATTCATACTTCACTTCATTGTACCAAAACACAAGCATTTCATCAAAATTGTACTTGCCATTCACATTCTTTGAATTGGCTTGCTTTGTACAAAGCTGTGTAACATGGGTTTGTTCATTCAATATTACTCATGCGTCACACTGAGTGCTCATGTGAAAGTGTTCTATAGAGTAATGAAAGAAGAGGAAAGTGTTTTTATACAATCTGTACACAAGTGGTCAGAAGAGGTTAATTTGATTGCATGTTAATTCCAGGTGGAAACAGGGCCTGTTGGTAAAATTTTGACTCAACTCAAAATAATAAGTTATTCCTGTTATACTTTTAAAGGAATAGTTCATCATCAAATTAAAATTGAAGCTTCCAAAAGTGCATAAATATGTTATCAAACTTGACCCCCGGCATTAGTTTGGGTAACACTTCTTATGAAGCGGATCAATGTGTTTTTGTTACAGAAATGCTTAAAAAAATAAATAATAATAATAATAATAATAGAAAATAAATAAATAATAATAATAATAGAAACTCAAATCACTGACTACTGGCAGTGACCAAATGCACATTATATGCCGCATTGTAAGGGTAATATACTGTATAACTGTATACAATAATGCCAACTAGCGTTATCCGAAGCATCGACTTTGGTGTAAATTGATACTGATATTTTAAAAATCAGTAACATCGCTAACGTTTGAGCTCTGTCGAGCACATTCTTAAACGGCGCTTATTAATCGTTTTGTTTACATGCTCAACAGAAGTGACTGTGATTGGTCATGAAGGTCATCAGTTTACCACTCTTCACCGCTGTTGACCAATCAGCAGCTGTTTAAGAACATGCTCAACAGCGCTCAAATGTAAACAGTAAATCTGCGTTTTTAAAATTTCAGTACCAATTGGTTTCTTGTTCGTTGTTGTCTTCTGTGGTAAAAAACAAAAACAAACGCATCTATTCCTGGAGATTTTGCTGCGAATGCGTCTTGCATATGTCGTATGCGTCATTCACTCATAACGTGCATTCGGCCACCTCGGAGGCGAGTGATTGAAGTTTATAATTTAAAAACTGGAAGTATTTGTTTAAAAATCACATCAATCCTCTTTAGAAGATATGCGTCAACACCCTGGTTGCTTATGCGCTAGTTTGCCGATAGATTTTTGCACCTTTAGAAGCTTCAAAATAAAAGCTACTATCCAACACCACAATACAGCATGGGATTTTCCAACTATACTGTGTTCGTCTGACAGAAAAAAAGTCATGTACACCAAGGATGGCTTGAGGGTGGATAAATTATGGGGGTAATTTTCATTTTTGGGTGAACTATTCCTTTAATTTGGGCCAACAAGCAGCTCTTACCTTTACAAAGTCCTAAAGCTCTTCCCAAAGCATTACCTGTGTTCTCAGCCGCTGTCATCTCACCGTATCAAAGCTGGTCCACCGTCTCTAGCTCAAGGATGATTCAATATGTCACTACACCACACATGATGAAGGCCACCTGTACTGTAAAGGGACAGGGAGAGCGAAGGAGCGAGACGTGGCATGAATAATAGAGTTTCTTGGAGATTTGCTTCTCCAGGGAGGGGAAGATGGCTGCATGCTGTGCGCAGACATGTATCTTGCCGCCAAAAAGAGCAGTAGTAATGTGTCTGGACGGGCCGCTCGGTGGAAAGCAGTCCAGCTCAGCCAGCAGACTCCCGATTTGACTTGATTGCAGCAACTGTTGCCTTACTCCCCTGTTGGGTTGTATTAGTCTTCCACCTTGCGACAGCTCACTGAAGTGTCTTTAAGGATTTAATTCCCACAGATTTTTTTTTTTTTGCCTTCTCACCCACTTCCTCTCCAGAACTTTTTCCTTATAATTCGATTTTTGGTTTGCCCAAAGCAGTGCAGAACTGTCTAACCACCAATGAAATATACCAAAAAAAGCCACCCTGCTGGTGTGGAGAGTTTAGGATTAAAAAAAACCCTGATATGCCAAGTATTCAACTTAGCCACGTCTTGTCCTGTACTGCTTGTGCAACTGACATGAATGATTCCTCAAATTGTGCTGCCTTAAGGTAATATTTCTTTAAGGCATTTTGGAGTGTGGAGGAGATGTTGAAAGAAGAGCTGAGCAATATCTACAGAGCAGAAATAGCATAAAGAGTTAGCAAATTTTTGTATTTTATGCCAGAAACTATCATGTACCACTTAGAACACTATAGCAACGTACTAAAAACCACTTGGAACATCTACTTCAATCTCTCAGAACCTGCAAAGCATTCAGAAGACCATAGCTACTGGAAAGCATTTTAAAAAGCACTTGGATCATCTTCACTTTTTGTATAGCAATGTACATTATAAATAGCAGTGTGCATGAAACAATATCGCAACTTTCAACAGCTGCATAGCAAAATGAAAAAAACATCCAGAACATCATAGCAATGCTTTAAAAGCAATTGACATATAAAACGAATATATTTGCATTTTTTATAGCAGTGTATTTAAAAACTACTCCGAATACAATAGCCAACATGAATCTTCTAGAAATCATTTGGAACATTTGTTTTTTAAATGGCTGAACAAATGATAGCAACTGCACATCAACATTCTAAAATCATTTACAAAGTCTTTGTTTTTAATAGCAGTGCTGTTCAGACAATTTAAGTACATTTCTTTACAATTGCTTAACATTTTTGAGGATTGTCAACATTGTTCCTTTCCTTCAGAAAACTCGAAAGAAGCTTGACTCTTCAATTGTTTTGCATCGACTGGTCTGGCTTGCTCAGAAAGCAGCTGCGCATTGATTTTTCACTTTTCTTGGTCATAAGATCTGTTTGGTCCATTTTATTTCAATGTTGGAAGGTCAGATCATTTAATTTAAAGGCAAAATATTTCATCATTATAACTGACAAAACAAATTTCTTAATATAACTTTAAAAAGTTATACCTGCAATATTAAACTTAATATTAAAATCAATATGTATTCAGTGGCATAAAATAGTCTTAAAATGACATCAATAGTGTGTATCCCAATTATTTCAGGTGCAATAACATGCATGCAGATATACAGTTATCTTGATAGGCCCGTGTGGCCATCTGGGAAGCAAACTGTGTTTATCATAATTATTTTTTTGTCTATTTAATAATTGTTCTATATTAAAGCAACTTTAATATACCCAAAAATGTGCTTAAACCACTTTGAACATCTGTATCAACACCATGGCAACCACCTAAATTTACTTAAGTTTAGCACAGATGTACACCATTCATATTTCCTCAAAGTACTCAAAAGCTGCTTGACCTTTCAATCGACTGGTCCTGCTTGCTCAAAAAAGCAGCTGTGCATTGATTTTTCACTTTTCTTGGTCATAAGATCTGTAGAGAAGATTCCAATCTTGATGGTATTGTTTTTTTGCTCTTACAGGTTGTGGTTTCTACAAACATCGCTGAAACGTCCCTGACCATCGATGGCGTGGTGTTTGTAATTGATCCTGGCTTTGCCAAGCAAAAGGTTAGTCTTCCCTTTCTCTGGCTCACTTGTCTAATCTCGCCCCATCATCTGTTTCTCTTGCCTCTGAAATCCCCAGATAAACCCAGTGGCGGGGCTCTGACAGCGACTCGAGATGGAAAAGCTAGTTATTTATTCTGCTGACATTTCCCTAGCCCAGCTGCTGCTGTCATACATGTAGTCCAGTCAGAGATGAAGGATGGCTTCGCTTTGGCATATTGCTGTGGTGCAATGGTGTGCATTTATTATTCATACAGCTCTTTCCTTTTTGTCACGCAGGTGTATAACCCTCGCATTCGAGTCGAGTCGCTGCTTGTGACTGCTATTAGCAAGGCTTCGGCCCAGCAAAGAGCAGGTCGTGCCGGACGTACGCGCCCGGGAAAGTGCTTCCGGCTCTACACTGAGAAGGCCTACAAGACGGAGATGCAGGTTCGTGAAAGACATCATAACTTCTAGGGCAGCACAATATTATCGTTTCAGCATCGATATCGTAATGTGTATCGTCACATCGCAGGATTTGCAATGGCACGTTGAGATTAATAAAACTTGGCCTAATCTAATAGTATGAAAGACTTTCATTTTAATGTATTATTAAGCCCCGTGACTGTAAGATTTCAAGCTAATTTAAACAATTTGGGCACAAGAAACTGTAAAAAAAAAAGCTGGGCTCCACAAAATTGCTTCATGTTGTCCCAACACAAATAGATTAAGTTAAGACAAATGTGTTTACAAATTTAAGTGGATTGAACATAAAACCATTAAGTGGTTTCCAAAAATCTCAAGAATAGCGTTGTTTCAGCTTATTTTGGATCAGTAGG
The DNA here is from genome assembly GCA_903798115.1 of Danio jaintianensis. Taxonomy (NCBI): domain Eukaryota; kingdom Metazoa; phylum Chordata; class Actinopteri; order Cypriniformes; family Danionidae; genus Danio; species Danio jaintianensis. Next base: position 3,207,956 of record CAIGQV010019101.1, read on the forward strand.
TTATATCTGCACAATATATCGTTTCAGCATCGATATCGCAATGTGCACATCTGCAATAGTCACATCGCATGATCTGCAATGTGAAGTTGGGATTATAATGAACCAAAATCATCCCAATCAATGGTAAATTATGAATTCTTTCCAAACAGTCAAGTCATATTGTGAAATTAAATTCATATCGTTATATATATCCCAGAAAAACAAAATATCACAATGTCAGTTTTTTTTCCTAATATCGTGCAGCCCTAATAATACTATAGCGCTGTCATGGTTATTGATATAATTGACATGTTACATGATATATGCACAGTGCAAAATGCAAGCTAATTAGTTTGCTGTCTCCTGGAAAACAAACACTTAAAAAAAATAAATAAAAGTAAAAACAAATATAAATGCATAAAGCCACTAGATGTTCGTTATGAGTTACATTTATTAATTTTTATTAAGACACTTTATCCAAAGCACTTCAAATCAATAGAAAAGCAGCAATATGTCAATGCAGTGACATGTCTCTTTTAGTTTAATATTGTGTTGTTTTTTTTGTATAATAACGACAGTACTATATTTGTTAAAGTTTAGCTTTTTTTTTATTGCTGTAAAACCTGACATCTGTTTTCCATCAGGGATGTAACATTTAATTGTTTTACCTAAGCTTTTATTCGAAGTGCCGTACAAATGAGGACAATAGAAGTAATCAAAGCAATTTAAGAACATTAAATGTAAATTACAATACTAATTTACTGTATGTATTGAGAGAGTGTTTTTGTTAAATTTCATTAATACAACTCAAACACTTTAAAAAGTTATACCTGCAATATTAAAATCAGTATGTAATCAGTGGCATAAAATGACAACAATGTATATCCCAATTATTTCAGGTGCAATGACATGCATGCATATATACAGTTATCTTGACAGGCCTGTGTAGGCATATGAGAAGCAAACTGTATTGTGTTTTTGCCTTTTTAATAATTGTTCTGTATTAAAGGGATAGTTCACCCAAAAATGGCTCACCATTTATTCAAACTCAAGTGGCTCTTAAAGTTTATGAATTTCTTTCTTTGGAACAGAAAACAAGATATATTGAAGAATGTTGGAAAAAAGCAGCCATTGACATTCATAATAGGAACAAAAAATACTATTGAAGTCAATGGTTGTTTTTTTAACATTCTTCAGTATATCTTCCTTTGTGTTTAACCGAAGAAAGAAACTCAAACAGGTTTGGAACAAGTAGAGGATGAGTAAAAAAAATAGCAGAATTAATATTTGTGGGTGAACTATCCCTTTTAGGCCAATTTAGTTTAGTGCCCCAGCCCTAATAGATGTCAGCAGGCACAGATATTGGGCTAACACACTGATCTGACAAAATGCAGACTGTTTGGATCTATTGTGGACTGAATTGTCCTTTTGACACCAGTCAAATTGGTCGAACACTTATTGGTCAATCCACAGATGAATGTAAAGTCTTTAGTAGTTCTGTCACAAGGGGACTGCATTTGTAAACAACATTGCAAGAGTTCTTGTCAACTCAAGTTTGAATATTTCCTCTCGCAGCAGCTTAAGAGTATTACCAGAGAACATCAGCTAATTCCTTTTTCTTTCTCCTGTCAGGATAACACCTACCCTGAGATTCTCAGATCGAATCTGGGCTCTGTGGTGCTACAGCTCAAGAAGCTCGGTATCGATGACCTTGTGCACTTTGACTTCATGGATCCACCAGGTATAGAAATGAAAATGTTTTCTGAATCATTCCTCAGAGTTGTTCTTTGCTATAAGGCGGCAAACTTCTCTCCTTAGCAGACCAGTAGACTTTCTTTGATCATGTAATTGCTTTAATGCGATATGAAGTCTGATGCAGACGTTCATTAAAACTGCATGATGGCCATACTTGTAATCGTTAACGACTGGAACGTTTCCATGTGATTTAGCTCATCGGCTTTTCTGAAAGGTTCACAACCTTAAAGATCTCGAAATTCACCCTAAATATTCTCTCTCGTTCATTTTTTTTTACATGCTGAAGCATTTGACTGCCAAACTAGATTCATGCCTGTGTAATATAAAAGAGACACCTTACAATAAGGATCTGTTAGTTAATTTTACTGGGTTTACTAACATGAACAATGCATTTATTTTATTATTTATGTATCTCTGTTAATGTTAGTTAATGAAAATACACTACCTGACAAAAGTCTTGTCACCTAACCAAGTTTTAGGAACAACTAATAATAACTTGACTTCTAGTTGATCATCTGGTATCAGAAGTGGCTTATATGAAAGGCAAAGGCCTCTAGATTACGCTTATTTTACCACAATAATATATGATCATGCCTTGATTTTAAATGATTTAATTAGGACAGTAAGTTCTGAGTTTGCTTAGACAAAAGTCTTGTCACTAAACAGAAATAATGTCCAGTATAGAATATAAAGTCATGGTGCAGTGGAAAAAGAATGAATATTATGTGTGACTCCCATGAGCTTGGAGGACTGCATCCATACATCTCTGCAATGACTCAAATCACTTATTAATAAAGTCATCTGGAATGGCAAAGAAAGCGTTCTTGCAGGACTCCCAGAGTTCATCAAGATTCTTTGGATTCATCTTCAATGACCCTTCAATTCACCCTATCTTAGCTCAGACATGCTCAATAATGTTCATGTCTGGTGATTGGGCTGGCCAATCCTGGAGCACCTTGACCTTCTTTGCTTTTTAGGAACTTTGATGTGGAGTATGAGTGCTATCCTGCTGAAGAATTTGCCCTTTCCTGTGGTTTGTAATGTAATGGGCAGCACAAATGTCTTGATACCTCAGACTGTTGATGTTGCCATCCACTCTGCAGATCTCTCGCATGCCCCCATACTGAATGTAACCCCAAACCATGATTTTTCCTTCACCACACTTGACTGATTTCTATGAGAATCTTGGCTCCATGTGGGTTCCAGTAGGTCTTCTGCAGTATTTGTGATGATTGGGATGCAGTTCAACAGAAAAATCTACCTTCTGAATTTACATTGTAAATCTTAAATTCAAGTTATTTTTTATTTTAATGCTTTAAGTTTTTAGCTACTATACACCTGAAGTCATTCTGCATATATCTGCAGATTTTAATTTGTTTTCTTTTTTACAAAATTTTGTGTGGAAATTGCAAAAAATGTCTGCAAATTCAGAAAGGCTGCAAGTATAATTTATTCTTTCATCTTAGTAAATACATTAGCATTGACTAATAAAACCTTGCTGTAAAGTCTGACTTTTCACAATAGTTAGTAATGCATTTTAAATAAAAAAATTTTTTTATTTTTTTTATAAGTATTTTAAAACATTTAAATTGCTACATGGGAACTGCAAACATTTTGATGATGCAAATAAATATGCTATCAGTAATGTTTGACAAATCTAGTTTTCCATTGCCAGAAAAGCTTAGCTTATGGCCTGTCCATGTGTTGACCTGTGTTCAGTAAGCATGCGTTCAGCCAAAAACACAAGAAGGCAAATGGAAAAACAGCAGGCATCTGTAAGCCGATGAAAACGATTTGCCTGTTGACATTTGCCAAATGCTCACTTCTACTTTCCTTGCTTTAATATACCTTTAGCTTTTTCCCTCATTGATTTTGCCTTCAGTTAACACATCAACACGTTCTGTTCTGTGCTTTATTCCTGATGTGGTGTCCGTCGTTTGTAAATTACTTTTTTTCCAGACCAGTTCACCGCGTGGCACCTATACTTAATTTTGACTTGCTTTAGCTCGAGTAATGCTGGATCCTATCAAAACAAATGGAAAAAGTATGTCTGATATACGAGATCAATACTTATTCATAATAAGAAACTGACCGCTGCACTTTTTTTTTTTTTTAAATGAAGTTTTTCTGACTCATTGATGAAGACGGCCGCAGTCTTTCATCCTATTCAGCAAACTCCTCAAAACCTTAGGCAATGCTAATTTTCAGTTAACATGCAACTGGTCATTAGAGCCAAACTCTCTAGAGCCAAAGGTCAGTAATTGAATTTGTTGGTGTGTGACCAGTGTTGATGCATTAAGTAGAGGTTTCTCCCTGTAATTGAATTAGTGGCGCTGCTGTTTGGAACTGCTTGCATGTCAGATGAAAAATTAGCTGCCTTTGTCTTGAATTAAAAGTTTGTTGTCCAAAGGACTCTCAGTTCTCTGTGAGCAAATGCCTTTCATTTGCTTCTTTTGTGCATGTTTTTTGTACCATGATAACTAAAGCAAGATGCAAGGAGTTAAGGATTTGTTAAAACAAAACAAAAAACTATATCCAACTTATAGCTAAAGTGCCATATATTATCTCTGATTATGTTATAATCGTTTTTAATTGTGTGCAAGCTGACATTATTGAATGTCAAATGAAGATGAACAAAACCAGTCTAAAGTATTCACTGGGAGATTAGCCTATAAGAATGGAGTTAGAATGACCATATCGTTAAAGCTATGCAAGCAAAACAAAAAGCCTTTATGGGTCCCATAGTAGGAAAAAACAAATACAAGGGATGTCAATGGTTGCAGTTTTTCAGCTTTTGTCAAAATATCTTCTTTAGTGTTCAACAGAATAAAGAAACTCATTATAGAAATATATTAATAAAGAAATTCATTTTTGGGTGAACTATCCCTTTAAATGATGGATTAGCAACCACCTACTAGTGGTTTTAATGGCAATATTATATCCACGACGAAGGCTTAAAGGGGACCTATTATGCCCCTTTTTACAAGATGTAAAATAAGTCTCTGTTGTCCCTAATGTGTGTCTGAAGTTTTAGCTCAAAATAACACAAAAATAATGTTTTATAACTCTTTGAAACTGCCCCTTTTAGGCTTTGATCCAAATTGTGCCATTTTGGTGACTGTCGCTTTAAATTCAAATGAGATTGGGCGGAGCTACAGATGCCTGTGTGTCAGCATTGTTGCAGATTCATAAACAAGACTAATGTCCTATGCTAATGAGGGAGAAACGGTCACTAGTGGGTGGGGCTTTCCTACTCTGATGACTTGTACAAAGGGAGAATGTCAATCAGAGTGTTTCTGCAGACTGTTTTTATCAGGTGTGATTATAAAAATAAAATTAATACATTTTTACCATCAGAAGCTGGTTATACTGTTGGCAAACAACTGTTTAAACCCCTTATAAAAGTAATGTTTGCATAATAGGTCCCCTTTAAAACATTTTAGACATTTTTGCATTATATTCATTTGCTTAAATCTATATAATATAATATTGTATGTGTATATATATTTTTTCTCTCTCCATCCAGCTCCTGAGACCCTGATGCGAGCCCTGGAGCTGTTGAATTATCTTGCTTCACTGAATGACGACGGTGACCTGACAGAGCTGGGCTCCATGATGGCCGAATTCCCTCTCGACCCCCAACTGGCCAAGATGGTCATTGCCAGCTGCGATTTCAACTGCTCCAATGAAGTCCTCTCCATCACCGCTATGCTATCAGGTAGTACTTGCTCATGTGCACATGTGAACCCTGCATACGATCTAAGAATTATTAGAGCATTATTTGATCTGATAATGCATTAAATATTTGTAGCTCACTCGTTTTCAGTTAACAGTTTGCTCCATATGCTCAGGCAAAAAAAGGGTTAGTGTTATATTTAATGTTTTAGTGTTATATTTAGTGTTTGAGTTTCTTTCTTCTGTTGAACACTAAAGAAAATATTTTGAATAAAGCTGGAAACCTGTAACCATTGACTTCCATAATATTTTTGCCTTATTTTTATTTATTTTTTCTATGAAAGTCAATGGTTACAGGTTATCAGCATTCTTCGAAATATCTTCTTTTCTGTTCAACTGAAGAAAGAAACTCATAAAGTTTTGGAACCACTTGAGGGTGAGAAATTATGAGTAAAATGTTCATTTTGTAGGTGAACTGTCCCTTTAAATGTCTGCATATACACTTTTGATTAATCATAATGATTGCATAAACAGTCTGCTTATATATTTATCTGATTAGATGAAGCCATTATGTAGAACGACTCTCAGAAGAAGTGCTTACAAACGTCACGTCTTTTAATGTGTCACAGTGTAAGTCTGCCAGGTCAGGATGGCGCTTGAGCTGCTTAATGTCTGTGATGCAAAAGGGTGGGGGAGAGCAGACATATAGGATATGATTGCATAAAAGCTTGTTTACTAGCACTTAGACTTTCAGGCATTGTCCATCAGACCTGAACTGACCTGACTAAACCTGAAGACCTGAACATTTAAACCTCACAAAATCTTCATATTGTTTATTTGGTGTATCTTTTTAAATAAGCTAAAAAAAAGCCTAAAATTTTAGGTTTATGCATTTAAATTGCATGAAAAAATGTCCATTAATTTGGATTATGCAGTTATTAAAAAAGATGTCATGTCATAGATAAGAGAGATACCTTTATTCATCCCGCAATGGAGATATTTCTGTTACAGCATCAGGAAAGGATGTCTAAATGTAATATAAAATCTGTAATATATTTGCATTTAAAATCAAAATTCAAACTAAACAGAAGTATTTAGATGAGATGCTTAGGAAAATAATCCTACACCATTGTTTGAGGAAAAAATGACAAATCTCTTGAAATACAGCATCTGAACAGTGTCTTTAGCTGTAGTATAAGCAGAATAATCCACTTTGTTCTATTGAATTATTCGAAAGTAAGGTCTAATCCATCGCCTTATGCTGCGTTCACACCAGACGCGGAACGCGCGTATAAATCGCGCTATTCGCGCGTAAATAGACGCGTGAACATTTTAGTTTACTCGCTTCATTCGCGCGTCAAATCTGCTCCATTCGCGCATGAAAATCACTTCACCGTAGATGCGGATTCGCGTCATGGGCGGGGCTGCCCGGTGACTCTAGCTTCGTTGCTAAATGGCTAACATGGATTTTATTGAGAGAATAGCTGTGTTTATGTGCTTGGGAAGACTGAAAAACAGCGTCGATTTGTTTGGAGCCGTGCCTGAGTCCACTAGATCCATTCTGAGGTGCACCTAGCTCTGTGAGTTCATACTCCTCTGTGAGTTCAAACTCCTCCAGAAACTATACCTGGATGATGGAAGCTTTCAGTGGTGCTTCCGACTGAGCCAAGCCCAGTTTGATGAACTGTTGTCCGGTGTCGGCAACAGGATTTCCCCTCGGGACACCAACAACAGGCGCTACGTCATAATCACGCCCCTACAAAACAAAGCTCCTGATTGGTTAACGCGACGCGAATGTCCGCTGAAGTTCAGATTTTTGAACTCGAGCGATTCGCGCGCAAAACGCTCAATCCGCGCCGTGCCATTCGCACGTATCGCGCCATTCGCGCCGCAGGATGCCTAATCGCGTCTTTGCATTGACTTAACATGTAAATCACTCGCGCTTGACGCTTCCGCATCTGGTGTGAACGCAGCATTAGGTGTGCATTATTTTCCAGTAATTCAACAGCTTGTCATAAAATATTGATTAATATTTTTAACACTAGAACTACCAAGGCAGTCATTTTGACCGTTTTTAATTTTTGTAATTTAATAACTTTGTTAAAATAAAACCCACATATCTATAATAAAATGACTGCATGCTTCACTGTGGTCTAGCAACTTCCTGCTTACACAAACGTAAACTTTCTGATAGCAAAAAACGTAACTTTGGATATGTCTTTCAAAACAGCATTCAGTGCCTGCATATGAAAGTGAGGTGGGGATCTTTGCGGGTGGTCTAGTACCCTAACTACACATTTATAGGCTGTATTACCAAAAAGATTGTATTTTTAGGGTAATGACTTCATTAAATATGACGACAGACATTCAAAGCTTAATTTTAATATCCCAATAGAAGCTTTGAATCTAATTATGATGTGCCAATATGACTTATATGAGAACAGTCAATTTTGATTTAAGTATGTTGGTTACCTTTTAATTCGTTTGGCTAAAACTGTAGTCCAAATAAATGAGCGTATGTACATTTTAAATAATTAATTGTAAACTTTATGTATAGCCTGCATTGGTTTTTAACAGACACAAATACCATCATTAAAGCGCGACTGACTCAAGTGACCTCATCCCACCGGAAGATTACCAAACCGGAGATTTAGCGTCATTTCTACAGCCGCGATCTCTTTCTTGCAGAAAGGCAAATGAAAGGCAGAGCAGCATCTCTCCCCCCCGCCCTGTGCGTTCATAGCGTACCGTACCCTGTGCCGTGCTCTAGCCTCAGAACTAGGCCTTGTGTCCTGTCTGGGTGAACGCTTGACTCATCCCTATGGGCGGCTATGTTGGGGCCCATACCAACCTTGTTTAGTCCCACAGTGCTTTGTGCGTCCCACCGAAGCTAAGAAGGCTGCTGATGAGTCCAAAATGAGGTTCGCCCACATCGACGGAGACCACCTGACCTTGCTCAACGTCTACCACGCCTTCAAACAGAGTACGTATATATGTTGCACACACACGCGTTTGTTTTCTGTGAATTGTGGGGACAGTCAATGTCCTCATAATTCACCATCTAATTGTAATACCCATGTCATTATACACATTTGTATCCTGATGTTACAAAAACATGCACACACGCACACACACACTTGCAGCTTGCGCCCCTGTGACATGATTTCTTCCCCCCTTTTTAATTAGCCTAATTTCCTACATATATTACAACAAATTTCAGGTTGTTTTTGTAGGTGGCCAAAATCGTAATTAATGTCTGTAAAATCATAAACCTGCGAGGCAGTGCGCTATTAAAACTGTTCAGAAAGACTGGAGTGTGGTTCATCCCTCACTTCAGCATCCATATTTTCTCCCAAAATCCCATGGGGTTTCTTTCACTTCACTCACTCTTTTATTGTAGCCATTGCTTAGACGAAGCAAGATAACAGGCATTTGAGTTTCATGATGTTGATGTGAAGCTGCAAATTTCATTTTAATTTGTCAGTACGGAAAGCCAAATACATTTAAGCATTAGACCGATTTTAATTAGCAATGTTACAGATAATTAATCTTTGAATCTATCCATCCATCCATCTTTATTTTTGTTATTTATTTTTATTGATTATTATTCTTATATAATAAATAATTTATATTTTTTATAATTAATTATTTATTATTTTTATTATTATTTTGTTTTTACGATTTTAAATACATATGATCTATCTATCTCTCTGTCTCACTATCTATCCATCTCTCTCTGTCACTCTCTCTATGTCTGTCTCTCTCTCTCATGTAGATAATATAAGAAAATACATGCTCTACATTTATACATTTTTCAGTACATTTTTTTACTGTTGTTTGTTTTTTACCCACATTAAGTGAATATATAGTAAGTATTTAATTGCATATTTAATTCTGTGGCATTTCTTTTAAGAATATTTCAATGGCCAGTTTGCTCTCAATATTTTTCTCACATTTTTGGTAACACTTTACATGTATATATTGTACTGTCATTTTACGTTCCTTTAAAAAGTTATGCATGATGTTTTTTAGATGTTGTCTGAGCTTAATCTACAGTAGTCACCATTTGAAGTGGATCATAACCTTTTATCAAAGTTGTCCTAAAACTATTAAACAACACCCATTCTTGTCTTAGGACAATTAACACTTTAAATGTTGACTACTGTAGATGGACTATGGAGCCAGATCAGTCTAAAAAAATAATACATTTACAAAAGAAAATTCATACACAATTCACATTTACAAAATTGAGTTTGTAATTTCAAAACGCAATTTATAAATACACTAAACAATTCGTAAATTCAAAACACAGTTCATAAATGCACACATCCAAATGATTTGGGGAAATATTCATGCTTTTTACTTAAATTCACAAATTGTCTTGAATTTACTGAAGGCTGGTTTATACTGGTTTATACGTCAAGTGATCTGCGTTGACCCATGGGGCCTGTCTTGTGCATAGTCGTGCATTTATACTTCTGCACGTTGTTTGTGTTGCTCTGCAATAACACTTCCGAAACGCTAGCTGGCAGCAGGTTTTTATGTTCCTCTGTGTCGAGTTTCTTCGTGGGTGTTTTGTTTTTTTCTGAAGTCTAAAAGTAGCTAAAACTCGCTCATTCAGAGGCGGGAACTGGCAGATGTGCAACGACTTTAATCCTAAGGTAAACACAAAACAAAGGTTTCCATCTGGAGCTCCTTCACAGGACTCGACACTTGTAAACAATCCATCGCTCCATCAAGCTCGCGGCTCTCAGCACTGCCCATGCTTGTCAGCGCTACCAAGCCGACCAATCACAGAGCTTGCGCTACGTGTCGTTGCGACGTGTAGTTAGTTTTTGAGAGGTGCGCATCTGCGTCAGCCACAGCGAGGACTATGTGACCGGGCAAAGGCTGTGCCAGACCATACGTGTGTGCTTGACACAGAAGTATAAATCAGCCTTAATTGAATTTGTGTATTTATGAATAGTTTTGGATTTACGAATTGAATTCTATAAATGTGAATTGTGCTGTGCATGTATGAGTTTTATGTTTGCAATGTATTATTTTTGAGACTGATCTGGCTCCATAATGGACAGCTACAAGTAAGCCATTTCTAAGCTGATTCCCTAAAAAAAGCATAAACGCACTTCTTTTTGTTTGAACGCCCTGACAACATTTACTCAACCAATTGACACGAGTGCCGCAGAAATTACACAGTTCACCTTTGAAGGCAGCAGCTTCAAAATTTCCCAGTCTGTCATTTAGTTAAGCTGCACACTTTGAAGAGGATTTTGCATTGCTGATCTGCATTGAATGATGCTCTCATAACCTGTTTTTAATGTGTGAACCGTTCTGTTTTAAGACCACGAGTCGGTGCAGTGGTGCTACGATAACTTCATCAACTACCGCTCGCTGATGTCGGCTGATAATGTGCGGCAGCAGCTTTCTCGGATCATGGACCGGTTCAACTTACCCCGACGCAGCACAGAGTTCACCAGCCGAGACTATTACATCAACATCCGCCGCGCTCTGGTCACCGGCTTCTTCATGCAGGTCTGTAAATATGCCTGAAATTAATATATTTAGTTGCATTTTGCTTTGTATTGTTTTCGCTTTTCTTCAGTGTGTACTGCATCAGTTTGTGGATGTAGATCAGCACATATACAAAGGTTAAAGTCTCTCGTAAGAGATTTATTTGGTTTTATTTTTTATATTGAGTGAAAAGTACATACATGATTGAAATGGAAAATTACAAAAAGACTTTCTGCATTTTCTTTTAAACTTTTGCACCAAAAAAAAAAGACAAAACAGTAAAAATAATGCAATAGTGATAAACTTTAATAATAATAATTATTAAAAGTACTATATAAAAAAACACAACAAAAATATAATAATGATAATGCAAGTAATTTAAATAATAGTAATAATAATAATAATGCAAGTAATTTAAATAATAGTAATAATAATCATAAAAGTAATATATAAAAAATAACAAAAATAATAATAATATATAATAATGCAAGTAATTTAAATAATAACAATAATCATAAATAATAATGCAAGTAATTTAAATAATAACAATAATCATAAAAGTAATTATAAAAAACAACAAAATATAATAATAATATTGCAAATAATTTTTATAATAATAATCATCATCATAAAAGTAATATATAAAATATAATAATAATAATAATTTTAATAATAATAATCATCATCATAAAAGTAATATATAAAAAAACAACAAAATATAATAATAATAAT
>CAIGQV010019101.1:3219617-3240146 GCA_903798115.1 Danio jaintianensis
ATAATAATAATAATGCAAATAATTTTAATAATAATAATCATCATCATAAAAGTAATATATAAAAAATAACAAAAATATAAAAATAATTGTAATAATAATTATAATAATGATAAATATTTTGAAAAAAATATAATTATAAATTATAAAAGTAATATAAAATCTAATAATGATGATAATAATAATAATCATAATAATAATAAAAATTAAAAATACATGTGAAAAACTGTTGTCATGTAAACAAAATATAAAGCCGACATTTTTGGCAGTAGCAATTTGGGCTGCATGATATTGGAAAAACGTGCTATGATTGTTTGAGTATTGCGATAACAATATTTCTTATGATATAACATTTCCCAACAAAAATGCTATTTTTATTAGATGCTTTTTAAATAATTTATTTATGTAATGATATTAAAATAAACAGTTAATATATATATATATATATATATATATATATATATATATATATATTAAGATCTAATTAATTTGAGTTCAGACAAAAAATTGTGTCGGTGCAAACATCTAGTCTTTAAAACACTTTGAATGAGTGAGAACCTCAGCAGATATTTTGACTCTGATTGGCTGTTGTCATTTTCCTCTCATCTCGACTCCGCCCATTAGTGTTTATTTTCAGCTCTGGATTCACCTTTGGGCCGATCCAGCCAATAGCAGAACAGGAACTACTGGGGAGGTGGGGATAAAGATAGTAAGGCCCAATCTGATTGGTGAAATTTAGATAAACAACCAATGCATAAAACAAATGTGATTTATCACACATGTCTGCGATGCATATATTGCATATGCTTTTACCGCGATAACGATAATTTTCACAATAATATATCGTGCAGCCCTAGTAACAATGTAATCAAATCTACAGTTAGGTATTGCACTGAATTGAAGATAACAGAATAAAAGTCACTATAGCCATGCATTGAGTTGATCCTGTTGCTTAAAAGTCAGTGTAGTTTTTAATTCCAACCTACAGTACTTCTAGTTTTAAACTTGATTTCTGCCTTCTGTCTGAATTAAAATCCATGTCTCTTGGCAATCCAGAACCACTCAAGCTTGATAATGTAATGCAAGGCTTTCTGTCAAAGTGTGACCATTTAATCGCATACAAGAAATCAAGGCAATTTTCATCCCATGCTTGTCGAAAAATAAACGACGCTTTTATCGAAGGCCTGAAACAAGCGACCTGACTAGTTGAATTACTCCTTTTTTATTGAAATATTTGTCAACATTAACCTTTGCCGCTGAGACAAATTTGCACCTTGGTTGTAGGAATTACCCAGCGTTCTGTTGCCGACGTCTCTGTTTGAGTGGGCCGTTTATTGAGACTGATTGCATGGGTTAATCTCGACATCCTCACGTCGCCTGAAGTAACACCCGAGTTTGGTTGATTTATTTGTTCATTTGCGTGTCTGGTGTTATCAGGTTGCTCACCTGGAGCGCACCGGCCACTATCTTACAGTGAAGGACAACCAGGTGGTCCAGTTGCACCCGTCCACCGTACTGGACCACAAGCCAGAGTGGGTGCTTTACAACGAGTTTGTGCTTACCACCAAGAACTACATCCGCACCTGCACTGATATAAAGCCCGAATGGTAAGCTGAAACACATGCAAATGCGTTGATTTATGCATTGTTTTTGCAACGGGCTGTTTACACCTGGTCACTTCATGTGTTAAAAAAGAAAAAGGTAGAAATGCATTTGAGATATACAGTTGAAGTCAGGATTATTAGCCCTCCTGTATAAATTTTTCCCCAATTTCTGTTTAACGGAAAGAGGATTTTTCGACACATTTCTAAATATAATAGCTTTAATAATTAATTTCTAATAACTGATTTTTATCTTTGCCATGATGACAGTACATATTTGACTATATATTTTACAGATACTAGTATTCAGCTTAAAGTGACATTTAAAAGCTTAACTAGGTCAATTAGAGCAACATATCACTTTACATGGCACATTATACTCAATCAATTTGGACCAAAAACCAACAAATGTATATTTTTGGTTGTTTGTCATTGTCTCCATAATAAATAAAATTTTAACAATGTTAAACTTGTCATAAAAAAAGAAATATGTTGAAAAAAAAGTGTATACAACTAATATGTTGCTAAGAAATAATTACATTAGATTTTTTTGTTTTTGTGGCAACCGACCGGGCCATTAGAAATAATCATTAGTGTTTAGCCCTGTATAAGTCTAAAATTTAATTCATAATGATCTTAAAATGTCTTTAATTTCAAAAGCCCTTGAAGTCACTAAAATATATGCTCTTGTAGGTCTTAAATCATTTTAAACAGGTCTTAATATTCCTCTGTCCAAGTAAAGCTACCCAATTGGGCGGACATCCATCCAATCAACAATCCATCTCAATAAATCATTTTTTATTTTTAATATCAGTTTTTTTATTGCAAAGAGATCCAATTTACAATAGCTGTTCGACATTTTTTACAGCAGTTTCTCTAAATTAAATTCCCTAATCAGGGAGAAGAAACTGAAAACAATTACACAGTTCCTAATGATAATAACAGAGCAAGATATCACTTTACATGACACATTATACTCAATCAATTTGGACTAAAAGCCAACAAATGTATATTTTTGGTTGTTTATGTCATTGTCTTTATAATAAATAAACTTTTAACAATGTTAAACTTATATATTAAAAAAATATGTTAAAAAAGAAATAATTACATTAGTTGTTTTTTTTTTTGTGGCAACTGACCGTGCCATTAATAATAATGATGATAATAATAATAATAATAATAATAATAATAATAATTCCTTTTATATAGCGCTTTTCTGGACACTCAAAGCTTTACACATTTTTGGGGGGAATCTCCTCAACCACCTCCAGTGTGCAGCATCCACCTGGATGACTTGACTGCAGCCATATTGTGGCAGACCACACACACCAGCTGATTGGTGGAGAGGAGACAGATGAAGCCAATTATGATATGGGGATGGTTAGGAGGCCATGATGGACAGAGGCCAGTGAGCAAATTTGACCAGGATGCCAGGGTTAAACCCCTACACTTTTTCGAAGGACATCCTGGGATTTTTAACGACCACAGAGAGTCAACATCTCATCCATAAGACGGCACTCACTGAGCAGTATAGAGTCCCCATCAATATACTGAGGCGTTAGGACCCACACAGACCACAGGTTGAGCGCCCCCTACTGGTCTCACTAACACCACTTCCGGCAGCAACCTGGCTTTCCCATGTGGTCTCCCATCCAGGTACTGACCAGGCGCAGCCCTGCTTAGCTTCAGTGGGCGACCATGTGAGTTGCAGAGAGCTAGCTGTCGGCTTGCTTTAGAAATAATCATTAGCGTTTAGCCCTGTTTAAGTCTAAAATTGAATTCATAATGGTCTTAAAAGGGTCTTAAAAAGTCTTAAATTTGATTAAACCTGCAGAAACCCTTATAAAACAAATAAGACTTTTTCCAGAAGAAAAAATATTATAGGAAATACTGTGAAAAATTCCTTGCTCTGATAAACATCATTTGGGAAATATTTGAAAAAGAAGCAATAAAAAAATCATAGTAAGGCTAATAATTTTGACTTTTTTAATTTATTTTACGGACACATGTAAGTGGCTAAATGTAAAAAGTGTGTTCCCAAATCATCACAGAAAATGCAGAAAGTTGACCAGTTGTAAACAGCCCCACAAATAAAGATAACAGAGTAAACAATTTGCGTATCTTCTCATCCTGTAGGCTGGTGAAAATCGCTCCACAATACTACGAGATGAGCAACTTCCCTCAATGCGAGGCTAAGAGGCAACTGGAGCGTATCGTGGCTAAACTTCAAACCAAGGAGTACTCTCAATACTGAACCGGTGTAAGGACTGTATGTTTTGAATTCAATATGCGCTGTGCAATGCTTCTGAAGTTGTACATCGTCACACATCGTCATTAGGTCTGTTTCGTTTTCTTTTGATTTGTCGTCAAGATATAATTATTTTTTTATAACTCTTCGCTCCCAGCTCCGCCGTGCGTTTCGGGCACCTGATGATGAAGGCATATTTGTGAATTGGTCACTACAGGCACAAAATAATCATTTGGGAGCAAATGCTTAACAGGGATACCACCATCAACTGTTTTTTGCATGAGCATTCATGTGGATGTTGACATTCCTTATTGACATTGAGAACTTCCTGCTATGTTATTGAGTAGAAAAGTCCCTGTTTATTCTGTAACGGAGCTTTTACTTCAATAATAAAAAATACCTTGATATCAGTTGTGCTTAAGTTATGTTCATGCATACTGTTATTTTTGTGGCGGTGAGAAGAAGAACCTTTTATATGCTGCATAAGTTCTTACCTAGAATTTTTTTGTCTTGTTTATAGTCCAGATATCTTAAAATTCTTAAATCAAGGAGCATTTTCTAGACGAGCGGCACATATTGTCTTGTATTAAGAACTAAGATGCCAAAATGAAGTGAGTTTTTCCTTAAAATGATGCCCAATGGGGTAAGCAATGACATAAGATTATTTTTGCTTGCCTCATTTGCAGATTATTTAACTCGTTTTAAGGAAAAACTCACTTAATTTTGGCATATCAGTTCTTAACATAAGAATATTTTTAGTTGTCTATAAAATGCTTCTTGATTTAAGAATTTTTAGATATTTGGAGTAGAAACTGTAAGGAAGAAAAGCATTTTTTGCAGTGTATGATTGTAAAGTGCTTTGGGCATATGGCGGTAGTGTTGTCATGATACTGGAATTCTATACCAGTCGGTGCTGAAATTTTAAAAACGTCTATTTCCCGCTAACATTTGAGCACGTTCTTAAACAGCGCTGATTTGCCATTGTGTTCACATGCTCAACAGTAATGACTGTGATTGGCCGTGAAGGTCATCAGTTCAC
Organism: Danio jaintianensis; assembly: GCA_903798115.1. Taxonomy (NCBI): domain Eukaryota; kingdom Metazoa; phylum Chordata; class Actinopteri; order Cypriniformes; family Danionidae; genus Danio; species Danio jaintianensis. Next base: position 3,224,503 of record CAIGQV010019101.1, read on the forward strand.
CGAACTCACCACGATATTTGTTTCGATAATTCTCCTATTTAAAGGTTGACTCTTCTGTAGTTACATTGTGTGCTAAGACTGACAGAAAATTGAAAAGTTGCTATATTCTAGGTTGATATGGCTATACTCTCATTCTGGCATAATAATCAAGGAACTTTGCTGCCAGATTACACAGTGCCTGAAAATGGCCTAATTTCTTGCACACGGAGCCTACCTTTAACCAAGGATACATTTGAGAGAGATGATTCAGAACATGTTTACTTTGGTGTAAAACTGCATTTATTTAAACTTGAACACACGTAACATCATTGCGCCTCCTGCAGCCATGCTACAACAGCAAAATTCCTTGATTATTATGCCAGAATTAGCATATCCACTTGTTAAGTCTGACGTCATGCGAAGCGGCTTCCGGGTCCAAGAGCTCTATCAAACTGTATGGGGAGACTCAACAAATGGTAATAATAAACGTTTACAAAACGCTGTAATACTTTCGAAAGTCATGATCGCAATATATATGACCGTGCCTGATTCCCGATTGCCAAAGTGATTAGTAGTTTTTAATAAATTGTTAAAGTATTGATGTCTGTGATGCAGCAAGTCCAGAGACTGTTGTGTACACCATGATTTATAAACATAAAAAATCACTTTAATTTGTTATATGACTAAAAACGAATATTTTCTGAATTCAACTGAGTAGTGGCTTGGACCCTGGAAACATACGTCACGACTTAAGCGACTAGTAGAAAATAGCAACTTTTCATTTTCCCTCAGTCTTCATACGCAATGTATTTTAAAGAAAGGTCAAGCTTTAAGTAAGATAATTATCAAAACTTTATGCTAATGGTCTAATCCGATTCAATGACCTATGCTAAGCTAATAGTGCACCCTCAGACTCGAAGATAGTCTAAATGGACTCAAAAATGGTAAAACTCAACAGTTTTACTCTAAGGGAGATGAGCCCATTTAAAAAAACAAAAGTGGAACGTTTCTTTACAACTGGGATTAAATGTAGAATTCGGAAATATATTTGCTATATAGATCTAGCTGTGTTAATTGAAATGAAGTTTAAATAAAATGCAAAAATTAAACGTTTCTTTATCAAACTACATTTAATGAAGTATAAAATAAATGCTGAAACGTCAATTAAAATGAAAGTAAAAATAAACATTTAAAATATTTACTATTATAGTTGCTGTCGTTTATATCGATATCAAAATGGTCATTTACAAAAAAAAAAAGTAAATGCTTCTCGATCCAATTTTCTAATATAAAAATTAATTCTAATAAAAAATGCATTATTAATCCATCTTCAGGTTGGAGGAAAGTCCTTACCTCAGGTGGAGGAGTTCAAGTATATTGGGTTTTGTTCACGAGTGAGGGAAGGATGGATCGTGAGATTGACAGGCGGATTGGTGCAGCAGCAGCAGTAATGCGGTCGATGTACCGGTCCGTTGTGGTGAAGAAGGAGCTGAGCCGAAAGGCAAAGCTCTCGATTTACCGGTCAATCTACGTTCCTACTCTCACCTATGGTCATAAGCTGTGGGTCATGATCGAAAGGACAAGATCTCGGATACAAGCTTCCAAAATGAGTTTCCTTTGAAGGGTGGCAGGGCGCCTTCGGGATAGGGTGAGGAGCTCTGTCACCCGGGAGGAGCTCGGAGTAGAGTCGCTGCTCCTCCACATCGAGAGAAGTCAGCTGAGGTGGCTCGGGCATCAACCTAGAGAGGTGTTCCAGGCATGTCCTGCCGAGAGGAGGCCTCGGGGAAGACCCAGGACACGCTGAAGGGACTATGTCTCTCGGCTGGCCTGTGAACGCCTTGGGATCCCCCCGGAGGAGCTGGAGGAAGTGTCTGGGGAGAGGGAAGTCTGGGGTTCTCTCCTAAGACTGCTGCCCCTGCGACCCGGCCCCGGAAAAGCGCTTGAAAATGAATGAATGAATGAATGAATGAAAAAATGCATTAAGTACACTCAAAAAATGACTTTTGCTGCTTGTTCACACTAGTTATTTAAAATGAGTTGAAATAACACAATTCTTTTTTTTAGGCACAACTTAATTGTTTTTTGTCCACTTAAATTTGTAAAAACTTAATCTATTTGTTTTGGGACAACATGAAGGAATTGTGTGGAACCCAGCATTTTTTACAGCGTATGGAAGGCTCCATCTCTTATAAGTCGGAATCTGAAATAAAATAAAACTGAAGAGGACTACAAGTAATAAATTAGCTCTTGCATTTGGAATACAGATCAATCAATAATTAAGAAATGGAAAAACATGGTTGCCAATGTACCCGGAGATGGATTTGGCCATGCAAGAAGGACACTGAAGAACAATGACAAATAAAAGAGGCTCAAGCTTGAATGGTTGCGATTATTTGCAGAAACTCCAGAAACAACAACAACTGGCATCTGGGAGCTTCACCAGTCACAGCTTTATGGAAGAGTGACAAAGTAAGCACTGTTGAAAATGTCATGTGACATCTCGGCCACGGTTTGCCAGAAGGCAAGAGGAAGAGTCTGAAGCCAGATGGAAGAAGAGTCTCCAAAATTGAGCTTTCGGCCATCAAAATAAACAGTGTTCGCCAGTCGATGTGCATCATCAGAAATGCACCATCTCGAGCGTGAAGTGTGGCAAAGTCAATGCAGCAAAACATTAGTGAATCTGGAGGAAAACCCAGTGCGCTTTGTGACACCTGTGACTTGGGAGATGATTTATTTTCCAGGATAGTGACCCAAGTGTGCAGATGAAGCTACATGGTGTTGAGGTCCAGGAGTGGGCACGCTGAGATCTCAATCCAATTCAGAATTTAAGGGTGGGAAAAAAAATTCAGCCCACAATCTCTATGAAGCCAGATGAAGTCAAATTTATTAGCCCTCCTGTGATTTTATTTAATTTTTTCTTTCTTTTTCCAAATCATGTTTACTAGAGCAAGGGATTAATAATTCAGGAGGGCTAATCATTCAGTAGGGCTTGTATTTCTAACTTTAACTGTATGCGTCATTCAGAATAGAACTGAAAATGTCTTTCAAAGTCACCATGAAATCAAAATTGACTCTTATTTTTCTACAAATATATATATATATATAAGTTATTGTTATGAACGATGTATCTGTTCACGTCATAATTTTGTAAAAATTCATTTGCCCTCATAAGCTTTAATCAAATACCATAACCTTCCCTCCTCCTCGAAATGACTTTTCTTCACTTCTGGTCACATGGAATTCCTTTAGGGCGGAGCTATCAGTCCTTTAGGGCGGAGCTATCATTTATTTAGGGGTGGAGTTACCAGTCCTTTAAGGCAGGGCTATCAGTCCCTTAGGGCGGGGCTATCAATCTTAGGGTGGAGCTATCATTCATTTAGTGGTGGTACGTCCTTTTTGATGTTAATATTAAACTAAAGGTATTTGACGTAACATATACTAGTTAAGTGTGTGAATAACAAATGGATGGAGAAAAAACTGAAGAAAGGCCAAAATTCACTGCAATTAATTATTTATTGCCCATACTTCCAGAAACCAGTGAAAAATATATTATACAGTGAAAGAAAAAGATATTTACAATATCATAAATGATAAATTACCTGTTGGAGAGGAGGTAGTAAAAGGTGCTTAAATCAAAGAAAAGAATATAACAAAACATACTAACTGTATTAAACAACTAAACTAAATATCCAAAGAAAAACGAGAAAAGAAACATCTTCAACGTACCAAACGTCTTAACTAAACTAATCTAACTAAAAAACAAAACATACATAAAACAGCACCCTCTCCTGAACCTAGTGAAATAATACAAAAATTCAGTCTAAGTGTTGTATATGTATATCGCGCGACTTACTCACTTCTACACCCTCTCCGAGGTATTACTCAAACAGGTATCAGCTAACTGGACGCGTTTACAAGCAAACACAATGTAATTCGTGTTCTCAAAAGACTTTAGACAAGAGCATTAAATCATAAGAGAAATAAAAAAAAAAAACACATTCTCTCAGACTAGCCCTCGCCAGAGAGACTGTCCTCACAGAGACTCACAAAAGAGCGACAGAGTGAGAGAGAGAAGAGATCAGAGATCGCCATTGCAGTTTGGACTCGGCTTTTAAACGCTATGCCGATCAGCGATTGGTGGCGCGAACCCAGCGTCAGCGGCCAACATCATCAGCTCGTACTGCGGACCCTCCAATGCCGTTCGTACCTGTAACACACGCATAAATCGACACACCCACCTACAAACAACCGCACCCACATATACCCAAAGTACGTTCTGCAAGCGAACGTAACAAGTGGGCTGACTTATCAGTCCTTTAGGGTGGGGCTATCAGTCCTTTAGGGCGGAGTTATCAGTCCATTAGGGCGGGGCTATCAGTCCTTTAGGGCAGGGCTATCAGTCCTTTAGGACGTGGTTATCAGTCCATTAGGGCGGGACTATCAGTTCTTTAGGAAAGGGCTATCAGTCCTTTAGGGCGGGCTGTCTGTTATTTAGGGTGGGGCTATCAGTCCTTTAGGATGGAGCTAACGGTACTTTAGGAGCGATGCTATCAGTGCGTGTCCCGTTTTTTGCTCTGAATTCGTCAAATCGTCAGTCTACCTTTATTTTGTTAGCTCGTCTTTCAACAATCCAATTGGTTCCCAAAGAGCACAATCATGCACCACCCTACATATTTTTTTTCTCATTTCAGGACCATTTCAAGTGGATGCACATCACGATAAATGCTTTATTTCTCAAATACCTCACTGTTTTGTCGCTAGTTATTCATTCCTCAATTTTGTATAGGCATTGCGAATCACTTTTCCAACTTTCATTCGCTAGTCCAGTAGTTCCTCAACTGTCGGCTTGCTGAAGCGTGAAAATAACAAATGTGTAGAGCTGAGCTTAGCTTTTTAGCCTTAAAAACAGTCTTCCTGTAGGCGGAGGTCAGCTAAGGTACTCGCTGGTGGTCAAACTTTCCCTGTCATCCCTTTATCATTGCATTCTAGTAGAGCATTCATAAAACCAAACCATCACCACCAGCTTAAACGCTCCTGACAGACGAAAGAATGATCTCAATAATGGGCAAATTCTCATTTCAAGTGTCTTCTAAAAGAGCACGGGTACTTGTTTCACTTTTTTTCTTCGTACACAAGGCAGTGTCTTATTAATCCACGGCAATGCCTTTCCCCTTGGCCCTGAGACTTGAAAGTTTCATTGTTGTGTTTTGCTGCACTTTCGATAAGAGCGAACACTGCACCCAGGGGGTCTTTTTGTTCTATTTCCATATTAATCCATTAGTCGTAGATGGAGACCAAATCCATTTTTTTCCCACCTATGGCATTATACAGCACTGTTCTGCAGAGGAGACAAAGGGGATGAGCCATTTTTGCAAGGTGACACGTGAGGGGAGATGCGAAAAAACTTCAAAAGCGACCGCAAGTTAGCATTTGCCCTCAATTGAAGTTTTTCAAAGGAACATGGGCGGAGAGGAGGGGTAAGATGAGAGTTTCACATCAAGGCTACCACGTGTGCAATAATATGCAAATGGCGGAGATTAGCATGTTTATTTTGATCTTTTCCAACTGAGGGGGAAAGAAAATGGTTCAGCCCCAAGTTTTTAAATAGATGGCTTTCTACTCGCGAGCGCACATGTAGCCGTGAAATTGTGCCAGAGATTAGCGTGGTTCGCTGAAGCCAATAGAAAACACATTAGTTTGAGCTGATCTAGAAATTATGTGCAATTGATCTAGAGGGGAAGGGGGTTTTGTCATACTGAGTGTTTCCAATTGATCCTTCCCAGCATAATTACCCCAGAAAAATCATTACTTTTTTTCCTTCTAAGTAGTCTCTTATTAGACTGGACACTGGAAGCAAAACCTGATATTTTTGGCTTTCTCATCTTATTTTGATAAAACGGTTTTCTTGTATTTGTTGTAAAAGGTTGCGTTTAATGTATTGTGATACAGTGGAACTGTATGATACAGTGGGTATGGAAAGTATTCAGACCCCCTTAAATTTTTCACTCTTTGTTATATTGCGGCCATTTGCTAAAATCATTTAAGTTCATTTTCTTTTCGGCTTAGTCCCTTTATTAATCAGGGGTCGCCACAGCAGAATAAACCGCCAACTTATCCAGCATATGTTTTACGCAGCGGATGCCCTTCCAGCTGCAACCCATTACTGGGAAACATCCATACACACACATTTCACACATACACTATGGACAATTTAGCTTACCCAATTCACCTATAGCGCATGTCTTTGGACTTGTGGGGGAAGTCCAAAGCACCCGGAAAAAACCCACGCGTACACAGGGAGAACATGCAAACTCCACACAGAAATGCCAATTGAACCAGCGACCCTCTTGCTGTGAGGCGATCGTGCTACCCACTGTGCCACCGTGATGCCCCTTAAGTTCATTTTTTTCCTCATTATTCAGACCCCCTGCAATAAAAATGACTGATTTTGGGGTGCTAATTCCCAGAAATTTGCAGACAATTTTGTGATAAAAATAAATAAATAAATAAATAATTAAAAAGGGCTGCACGGTGGCGCAGTGGGTAGCATCGCCTCACAGCAAGAAGGGTCGCTGGTTAAAGCCTCGGCTGGGTCAGTTGGCATTTTCTGTGTGGAGTTTGCATGTTCTCCCCGTGTTGGCGTGGGTTTCCTCCGGGTGCTCCGGTTTCCCCCACAAGTCCAAAGACATGCTCTATAGGTGAATTGGGTAAGCTAAACTGTGTATGTGTGAATGAGTGTGTATGGATGTTTCCCAGTGATGGGTTGCAGCTGGAAGGGCATCCGCTGTGTAAAACATATGCTGGATAAGTTGGCAGTTCATTGTTCAGTTCGGTTGGCAGATAAGTGTGGCGACCCCAGATTAATAAAGGGACTGAGCCAAAAAGAAAATGAATGAATAATAAAAAGAATACAATATATATATATACATATGATATCCTATGTACCATATTAGGTAGCCTATGTTAGGTGTGCACTCTGACACAATGACACAAATCATGAAAATAAAGCTTCTTTATTTTGGTCTCTTGTCAAGACCAGATCTAAAACGGTAGGGATTAAGCCAAAGGAAGGTTGTAACACTTACTTTTATTCACGATCTTACTTTCTCTTTCCCAGATTTCACTCACCGGAGCATCTGACGACATGTACCTCACTCAGGACATGCGTTAGGGCTTCCCCTACCGTAATACACCTAAAACACAGATTGCCGTAAAACTCGTCAACGGCAGGGAAGTGTTTTCTCTTGTTAACTGCAGGGAAAGAGTTAAACGAAATAATTTATCGATTTGACTTAATACCAGCCATACATGCAAAGCACAAATAATGTCCTTCAATTCGGTCAGGTCCAGCGGCTGTGATCCTTGAACCAATCTCCATCATTGTAAGCTGCTTGCTTTTCTGTGTGTTCCATTGCTCCATTTGTTAGATGTTTGCTCCCACGTTCTTTTGCAGTCTGAAGCGCTTCAAATGCACAAACATTCGCGCCACAGGATGTCTATTCCCGTCTTTGCATTGACTTTACATGTAAATCACTCAAGCTTCATGCATGTCTGCTTACTGCACAGGTTGCAAAACAATTCCCCCGCTCCCCTCCATGTAATGTTAGGATTGTGAGGGCGCAGGTGAGCCGCCATTTTTCGAGAGGCACTCAAATACATCACGTGCGCTGCGTATGCAACGTCTATTAGTCATGTAAAACAATTAATTGCAAACTGAAATAAATCTAACTTGATTATATGGTTTGGAATTGGATGTTTTATGAGATTATTTAAAATTTTTTGCGATTATTTTGCGTTTAAATTAAGAATTTTGCAGGATCACAAAAATATGCGACTTTTTGTTGATTTTTGCGTTGGATTCAGCGATCGTGAAAAACTAGGGGTGTCTGATTAATGTACCCAGTGCCCCATCTTGACATGGAAAACGTTGGTGGGCAGCCATTTTTAGGTCTCTCCAGAGATGCTCAATTGGGCTTAAGTCAGGGCTCTGGCTGGGCCATTCAAGAACAGTCATGGAGTTGTTGTGAAGCCACTTCTTTGTTATTTTAGCTGTGTGCTTAGGGTCATTGTCTTGTTGGAAGGTAAACCTTCGGCCCAGTCTGAGGTCCTGAGCACTCTGGGGAAGGTTTTCGTCCAGGATATCCCTGTACATTCATCTTTCATTCATCTAAATTGTGTTCTGGGGTCTCATTTATAAACGTGGTGTATGCACGGGGTGGAAAAGTGCGTACAACACTTCACACGCAAAGGTTGTGATCTATAAAAAACAAAGTTGACAGGAGAATGTGCGCAGCTGTAAATAACTCAAAGCAAACTTATTTAACGTCGGACTTTAATTACTTAAAATATATATACTTTTAAATATTGACTTATTTCAACCACTTTAAATCACTTTAATTTTTTATAATAAAAAAAATGTGTTCTGACGTATTTTCAATAATAGGAAGGTTTCTACGGAAAGTTTTATAAATGAGACCCCTAAATATGAATAGTAATTAACACATTTTAAATTTTTGGGTGAACTAACCCTTTAATGCCAGGCGAAACGAGGCTATGTGGTTACAACGGCCAAATATTAAGAAGGGTTGATGCACAAGACCACCCGCAACATTAGGAAGGTTTCTACTCCAAGTTTTACAAATGAGACCCCTAAAGATAAGGTCACAGGGGATTGGATCAACATAAGGCCTAGTAATTAATAACACATTTTTCATTTTTGGGTGAACTAACCCTTTAATAGCAGGTGAAAACGAGGCTATTTGGTTATAATGGCAAAAAATTAAGAAGGGTTGATGCACAGGACCTCCCGCAGCATTCGGAAGAAGATAAACGAAGGTCTTAGAATTAGATTGACATAAGGGTGAGTAATTAATAACACATTTCAAATTTTTGTGTGAACTAACCCTTTAATAGCAGGTCAAAACGAGGCTATTTGGTTAGTGGCCAAATATTACCAAAGGCTGATGCACAGGACCACCCGCAGATGTTTCCTCGAGTTGCAATTGCGTGTTCGTGGGCACCTCCGCTTTTCCCAGCCTCCCCTTTCCATGTTGTCCTCCACCTGTTGTCCTGAATGGAGCAGAGACAGGTGTCTTATCTTCATCGCGCAGTGTTAGCGAAGCCAATCTCGGAGGAAGATGTCGACTGGAATGTGACAAATCCATCTGTCCTGGTTTGAATTTGTATGCTAATTTGAAGTAATGGCCCCTCTGGTGACGGAGCGATGGAACAATTCAATCATGCCATCTCTGACAGCAGCTCAGCTAGACTATACCTGTGATGGGTTCCCGTGAAGTCGCCGCTGATATATTAGTCCTACGGGGAGAAGAGGAGGTTTCCTGCATGCTGGAAATCAACTGCAAATGGTGAATGGTTGAGGAATTAATCTCGCCTCAGTTAAAAGACAGTCCTGGGAGATTTGCTGCCATATGCATTGCTGAATATGTGAGAAATGAAAGCTTGAAAGCCCAAAACGGAATATTCTCATTTCTCATTCATTTACTCCTCACTTTCTTCTGTTGAACACAATGTAAGTGATTTTGAAAAATGTTAGAAACCTGTAACCATTGACTTCCATAGTATTTGCTTTTCCTGCTACGGAAGTCAATGGTTACAGGTTTCTAACATTTTTCGAAGTATCTTCTTTTGTTTCCAACAGAAGAAAAAAAAACTGGAACCACTTGAGTATATTTACATTTTTGAGTGAACTACCCCTTTAATGTACGTTTCCTATTCACCTATTCATTTATCGCAAAAGCAGTCTTGTATATTGTGTATTTTTGTGAATGAAAATGTTCGGTTTTTATTTTATGCCGAGAATCGTTACAATGTTAAAGTTGCTGAAACTTTTATCTAAGTATGTTGTTGCGCTTCTAAAATGAAACTGAATATTAAGTAGGGTGCGGGGCTTTTTTGGGGATATAGTTCACCCCAAATTGAAAATTCTGTCGTCATTTACTCCTTTATTTCAAACCTGTTTGAGTTTCTTCTGTTGAACACGGAAGAAATTTGAAAAAATTTCATTTGGAAAAAATGTTAGACACCTGTAACCATTGAGCTCCATAGTATTTTCTTTTCTTACTATGGAAGTCAATGGTTACAGGTTTCTAACATTTTTCAAAATATCTTCTTTTGTGTTCAACAGAAGAAAGAAGCTCACAAAGGTTTGGAATCACTTGAGGGTGAGTAAATAATGTGTAAATTTGCATTTTTTGGGTTAATGTTTATATGACTTGTACCATTTTTGCCCCACCATTTCAGGACAAGAGTTAGGTTTAAGCGAGGCTTTTGTGATAATTATGAATTCTTTATCGGCCGCAGATTTATTCAGTCTCTGTATATCTACATTCGTTCACAAAGCGAACTAAAATATTGCATGAAAGGGCTCCCTAAGAATCCCTCAAATCAAAGTCAGTCGATAACCATCTGTAAAAATTTCAGAAGCACTTCCCCAACGCTGCGCCTGTAAGATAAAAAAATACATCTGTTAAAACACCGGATCAATGTATCTATTCTGTTTGATATGTAGAGCAGGCTATGTAGAGCTGTTATCAGGCGATTCAGAAAGAAACGTCACCACAGAGGACTTTAAAACACGACTGTGAAGAATTCAGAAAGCAACTGCAACTTATTATCCTGTTTACTCAACAAATTAATTAAGAATTCATCATCATTGACATTAAAATGGCCATTTTGGTAACACTTTATTTTGACTGTCCCTAAAACATCTAAACTAAAACATATTTGTTCATTAGGTTTCTGTATTTTGTGATGCACAAGTGTTTATTTCCGGTTGTGAATTGCATTATGGGATGTTGATCTCTGCTCTGTCGACTTTTGATGTTGAAAATTCAACTCTACAGTTTAACAAAGTGACTTTTATTGACATTTTAATAGTTTGAAATAATATCTAGAGAAATAAGTCTGTAAAATAACAGAAACTGGCAATTTGTTATAAGGTTTTTGTAGAGTATACAACACCAACCCAGACTATATATCACTTTAAACTATTAAAAATGACAATAAAAGTCACTTTTTCCAAATTTTCAAGGTTAAAAGTCGTTGGAAGAAAGATCAAGCTCCCATAATGCAATTCAATAGCATAAATAAACGGGGGAAAAATAAAAACACAAATCACGGAAAACTGCTAATTTATGGATATTTTTTTACAGTGTAACTATACAGAATAGTCAAGCTTAAAATATCATCTAAACACTTTGGTGATTTTTGAGCGAGATGCTAATGGTCTAATCTGATTCAATGATCTATGCTAAGCTAACCATGCTGCCCGCCAGACCCTGAGATTGGCTGCATTGATTCAAAAATGGTCAAATTTGACTCCATAACTCTGGGGGACTTCTAAAATGAACCTCAAATAAGCCTTGAAAAAGTGTTTCTTTCAACACAGGCTCATTCTGAAAACGTAGCCCTATATACATTTCTGGAGATCGCAAATTATGTAGCCTGAAGTATGTATGGCTGCATTTCGTCTTTAAAACGAACGCTACGGGGCGGTATGACACCGTTCCTTTTTGTGCTTACCAGCTGACCGCTTACCTCCGTATGGACTGCTTTCCCTCTGTTACCAGTTTGCCCAGTGGCTCGCCATGTACGTTGGCGTACTTGAGACGCAGAGAGGAGTTGACCACGACGACGGGGTTCGAGTCCGGCGATGAACAGTTCCAGAAAGCGGGTAAGACAAAAACAAAAGCCAAAAAAAACAAGTAAATAACAGGGTGAGAATGTGGTAAAATCTGAAAACGTGGTAAAAATCGGGTGAGGGCTTTTCTTTTTCTGGATTGCTTTTTAAAACTGTCGGTTGGGTTTAGGGAAGTGGGTGGGTGGGTTAATCTGTGCTTTTGAAAACACTATTGGTTGGGTTTAGGGAAGGAGGAGGGTGGGTCGGTCGGTGAGTCAGTCAGTCAGTCGACAGCAGCCTCTGGTGGATTTACGTGAGAACAGCAGGTGTGAATGGGACTCCCAAGAGAAATTTGAGATCTCCAAAAGCGTACACAGCGGCCTCTGGTGGATTCGCGAAAACAAAAACTGCAAAAAAAGTACCTCCTGGAGCATATTTGGCGCTCTCCATAAATGTATATAGGGGTTTGTTCTCAAAATAAGCCTGGGTTGGTTTCTTTAAAACCTGATACACTGCCTATGATCAGATCATTGAAAGTCTGGAAAAAATGCCTAACTCTATATCATAAGTCTATTGATACTATACTAATTCCATATTGAGAGTTATTTAACACAAATGTACAAAAGGGGGCCGTCAAAATAGTGTAAGTTGCATTTGTGTCCTTTTTGTAGTGTGACACCTGCTATTAGCATGCATTAATAACTGGGTATTCTTCTGTTTAAACCTTCATTTCAATAGAAAAAGCAGCTGTTCTTACACTTATTACAACTCCAAGGTTGTGTTGACAGAACTTTTCTTGTGTTAACCACATTTTAAAAACATTTGCAGATAATCCACCATGCTTTACATCCTTTTGACAGATAAAAACTATAGACTATCAAGTCTATTGCCTTTCCCTACTTAAAAACATTCTCACAGTAAAGCATGCTATTAGGGATTAGAAGATAAGAGGGGGAAATAACGTTTTAAATTGCTTGCAATAAAACAGACCAGGAAAGAGATGTGAGGGAGGATTTGAGGTGAGAAACAACTGTTTTCATCATAGTTTAGGCAGTTGAATATAATTAAAGCGTGTTAAATAAATTGGAGTGCCTGTTGAGTTTGTTATGAGAGCAAATTATTTCTTGACTCGTTTCTTTAGTTATTAAAGGAAGGACATCTTTTTCTAAAAATAAATAAAATGAAAATGTTACAAGTGCACAGTACTTATAAAATCGGCAAGAGTAAGGGTAAAACAGGATCACAGTGACATGAAGGGGAGTTAATAAGTTCCAAGTAATATGAAAATTGTTATCATTCATTAATTTTTCTTCGATTTAGTCCCTTTATTCATCAGCGGTCGCCACAGCGGAATGAACCGCCAACTTATTCAGCATATGTTTTACTCAGTGGATGCCCTTCCAGCTGCAACCCAGTACTAGGAAACACCCATACACACTCATTCACACCCATGAATGAGGAGGAAACCGGAGCGCCCGGAGGAAACCCACGCCAACACGGGGAGAACATCCAAACTCCACACAGAAATGCCAACTGGCTCAGCCGGGACTCGAACCAGCGACCTTCTTGCTGTGAGACGACAGTGCTAACCACCGAGCCACCGTGTCACCCCTGAAATAAACCAATGAAAAGTTTAATTTTAAGGTATAATTCTTACACTGTGTCCTAACTACATGCGATAAAACGTATCTTTTTCATGTTCAAATGAGTTTCTGAATTATAAATGATGTGATGGTTACTATTTATTTCCCAGTATAGATATAAGGATCCAATCAGGTTAATTTATTCATTATTTATGTAGTGAAATCCACAAATATTTCCAAGAAAATAAGTTATCCAAAAAAACGAATTTTTCATTCATTCATTTTCTTTTCGGCTTAGTCCCTTTATTAATCAGGGGTCGCCACAGTGGAATGAACCACCAACTTATCCAGCATATGTTTTACACAGCGGATGCCCTTCCAGCTGCAACCCATCACTGGGAAACACACACACACTCTCATTCACGCACATACACTACGGACAATTTAGCCTACCCAATTCACTATAGCGCATGTGTTTGGACTGTGGGGGAAACCGGAGCACCCGGAGGAAACCCACGCCAACACGGGGAGAACATGCCAAACAAAATTATTTATAGTTCAAACCATATTATATCAAGTATGTGAATTAATCAGTCGTGGTAAATATGACAACTGTAGTAGCCTTATATAAACATAAAAACTATAGGGTATAGGTACACTGTAAAAAAAATGTAATGAAAATATTTCTTGCCTTGAGTTTTATGTTGCTTTAACTTATTTTAAGAGGTTAATCAGGTTTCAACTTATTTTTTTAAGTTATTCAAAGTTTAACTTAATATTTTAAGTCAGTTTGTTTGATGCAAGTTCAGACAACTGGAAAACTTCATTTGATTCAACTAAAAAGTAAAGTAAGCAAGAGTTTTTTTTAGTTTTTTTTTTTACAGTGTACTGCAATTCTCCAGGCTACTGCTGTTAAAACTAAATGATAACCTACTACAGTATTTATTGCATATAAATGCATTTCGGTAGCAGATGTAGCATCCGTTAAATTATTAAAGACTAAGAATTATATATATTTATATAAATAGTATTAGATATATTATTGTATATATAATATTACAAGGTTGGAATTTTTCTTCCAACTTTATTTTCTTCACTCTAAAATATATTTAGAAATATAGTTTGTTTGAAATTAAATATATTTTCGATTTCAAAATTGTTTTTTTTATTGAACTATACACATATACAACATATAATTACTTTATATTTATAATATATTCGAATATAATCGTATGGGGCAGCAGCTAAGACCTCATTACATGACTGAGGTTAATTATAAGACTCATTACTGCTTACAGTTTCACATATTTCATGGTATACAACCTAATTTGACTCGTGTATATAGTCATTTTAACCCCAGCATCCTGTCCAAATCTGCCCACTGGCCTCTGTCCATCCTGGCCTCCTAACCATCCCCATGTCATAATTGGCTTCATCACTCTGTCTCCTCTCCACCAATCAGCTGGTGTGCGGTCTGGCGCAATATGGCTGCCGTCGCGTCATCCAGGTGGATGCTGCACACTGGTGGTGGATGAGGAGACCCCCCCCCCCCATTGTGTAAAGCGCTATATAAATGTAAGGAATTATTATTATTATTATTATTATTATATGTTGGACATTAAAAGCCACAACAAGCAAACAGATGCGAACATTAATGAATATCAGTGGAGAGAGATCCACAAATATTTTCGAGACAATTAGCTATTCATTAATAAAAAAATATATATATATATAGTAACTTATTTATAGACATTCAGTACTTTTGAACTACATTCGGCCAGGAAAAAATTATATTTTATTACTGGGACAACATGCCTCATTATATGATTGAGGTAAATTAACTATAAACGTCATGAGAAGCATTACTCCTTGCAGTTTCACCTATTTCATGGTATACAGCCTGATTTGACTCATATATATAGTCATATGTTGGACATTAAAAGCCACAATAAGCAAACAGATGCGAACATTAATGAATATCAGTGAAGGAGATCCTGATTTTTTTGGGGATGTTGCGGGCGCGCGCGTGGCGGAGCTGAAGCTGCAACGGATCACAGTTACCGTCCGATAAACCCGACGACGGAGAACCGAACCGGCTAAAAGACTTGTCGTGGGAAAGAAATAGACGTTTTAGCCAAAGAAACATTTACCCGAGGACGATGGACGGTTTTGGGCTTTCGGATGACGAGCTGTTCTCCTCATGTCTCCTCAACTTCACCTGGGATTCCTCTGAGCAGGTAAAGCTGCAGATTTCTCTTCATCTCTGCTCTGCGGTTGCTTTTATACGTCTTTTAATGCTCTGAATAGCGAGAATTGTGTCTGTCAGCGGGATTTAGCATCTCTGTATATTTCTTAAGGTAGTTTAGGGTCTTTAGGGATGTTCTCGAGTGTGTTTTAGGCGCCCCTGTCCTTCAATACTTCCTAAAAGTTTTTGTCCAGTCATC
>CAIGQV010019101.1:3249128-3264245 GCA_903798115.1 Danio jaintianensis
GTTGTTGTTGTTGTTGTTGTTGTTGTTGTTGTTGTTGTTGTTGTTGTTGTTGCTGCTGCTGCTGTTGCAATTATCTTACAATAAATCCTATTTCTGCCTAAAATAGGTGTAATCCAAATGCATACACATTATATATCCAGTTCAAATGCAGAAATCTTACATTTAGGCCTAAATATTTATTGACAACGTTCCGACGGACTTGTGAGGAAAATTGTTCTGCCATAGCAAAGCAATAAAGAGTCAGGAAATAAACACAGGGATGTCAGGACTCACAGAACATTCCCAGAGAAATAAAACACCGGAGACAGACACGCCGTAAATAAACGTGCCGGATTTGGGGATATTATTCATGCCCATATGTGCGAAATAGCAGCACGCCACCCATTTCAATAACAAATGCCTTCGCTAACAAATGCGATTCCTGCAAGGCGAAGCATTTGTTCAGGCTTCGCGGCATTAACGGCTTCCATAAAGACAGAATGGCAGCAACATTCGGGAGATTTTCACTTAAAACTGCCTCTCTGAATGCGCTGCTGTTCAGAGTAATTCGTAATTTACATACTCGTGATGAGCTTCGGTTAGAGGATGAGAAACGCCACGCTAAAACATGCAGATGTTTCAATATTAAACAAAACGCCACTTAAGTGGGTTACTTAAAGAGCGACACTTTCATTAGTGTTTTTCTAAGCACACCTCAAAAAGTCTGCACTTTGTAATAATGTTACAATAAAAGTTTTACTCTACGGTACACTGTAAATCATGTATGTGTGTGTGTGTTAAATAAATCCACTTATTCTGATGGATGCGTTGACTATCAGTCAGGATTCATTTTGAGGAATTTTATTATATGGATTTAAAGTTTCTGTGTTTCTTGCCTGTATTTACTTCCTGTTTGCTTGGTTTCCATCATAGATATACTAGATGTCGCCTGGCCTATTGTTGTCTATTGGAAGGAATGCGTCAATAGAGCCGCTATTTTAGTACAGGGTAGCGCTCCTTTGAAATGAATGCAGGACCAAGGTGCAGTGGAGGACTGTGGCCATCCAGAGCCAGAGATATACACATATATACATACATCTATGATCGGGAATTTTCCCCCGTGGTCAGTACGCAAAAAAAACAAAAAAAACATTTCATTACGAAAATTATAATTTTACATCACTTTTCTACATCGATGGATCAGTGACCGCACAGGCATTGCCGATAAAGAGTGTGTGTTTGTGTGCATGGAAATGTATTATCCTCCTCCCTGTTAAATTTGATCTAATCCGTGTCCTGAAACACACCCCCTCTCCCGCTTTCACTTCTCATTCTAACGAAGGGAGCGATTCGTTTGTGAATTAATCTCCGTTATGAACGACTCGTTCACTTAGCCGACAACAATAGAAGTTTCTAGCACCGCAGCATCTCGTTGTCATATTTCATTTACATTGTTTGCTTATTTTACTCAAAAAAACTAGCATAAGCCTAGAATTCAGTGCAAGTTTATGCTACTTTGCCTTATGATCAGTGCAGTAAGAGACTGTATTATAATCAATAACGTTACTTGTTGAGCACAAAAGTTTGTAACATGTAAAAAACGAAATCTTACCTATGAAATGTTCTGCCTTTGTGCTTTGTTTTCTTTGTTTGCTCGTTACTACACCCGTAAGCAGCGCTAAAGTCCAGCATCTTCCGCCGCTACTCATTTGAATTGAGAAAATATTCGTTTATGACCACTTTTTAGTCATATCTGTCGGGTCAGTCGTGGTCTGGTGGTTAGAGAGTTGGACTTGTAAGCAGAAGGTTGTGGGTTTGAATCTCAGTGCCAGCAGACAATGACTGAAGTGTCCTTGAGCAAGACACCTTACCCCCGTTTGCTCTGCAGTGATAATTGGCCTCTGCATAATACTTGTAAGTCGCTTTGGATAAAAGCGTCAGCCAAATGACTAAATGTAAATGTAAATATCACACATTAAAGTGAATTTTATATAAAATCATGGTGAACACAACAGTCTCTGGAGTTGCTGCATCACAAGCTATGTTTCCATCCAAAAATGCGAAATAACTTTATGCGCTAAACTGGAATATCGCATAAAAGATGTGCGAATAAAGCAGCGTTTCCATCCAACGAGTCAAAGAGAGTTTTTTCTTATCGAATAAAAAGTTTATCCTACTCAGTTATGCGCATACATTTTTTATGCGCATTTCCAAAATGTATGCGCATCTTAGCGTTTCCATCAACCGATTTTTTTATGCGCATATCCAAAATGCGCATAAAAATAGGTGGATGGAAACGTACCTACAGACACCAAACTTTTAACAATTTATAAAAAATTTATCACTTTCTGGCCATCTGATATTAGGCATGGATATATATATATATATATATATATATATATATATATATATATTGTGATCATTAGTTTCACCTTAAGTATGCAGTATAGATACATACATTGTAATAGAAATAATACAAGCTTGTCACAAATGCATTCAGCAATACAATTTAACTTTCAAAGACAATGCAATTATGAAATTACATATGAAAAGCCCTACTTTGTCATTCCTTAAGTCAGTGGTCCCCAACCTTTTTATCATCGCGGACCAGTCAACCCTTGACAATTTTACCGCGGGCCGGGTGGTAAGGGGGTGGGGTGGTGTTTCGTAGGTTTCTAGGCGACCATCAACCGTTTTCTCAGAGGATGACAAGCTGGCAAAACATTGCTGTCACTCTGATACAAGTTTTATTTATGGAGAAAATTACAAAGCACTGCAGTGTTTGGGTGTTCTGTGTTCGTCTGAGATAATTAGTCGACCGAAATGTGTATATTCCATACAAGCTGAGGCTGATCGGTCAGTTCTTGTCACGTGACTCGTGGAAGCCGCAAGCCACACACCTCCATTGGAAATAATAAACTTGCGCGAACTGTAGAAAAGACGCGATATGCGAACGGCCCCTAAAAGGCCGCCGTCATTTGCGATCTCCAACTGTTGATCTTCTTTCACAGACATGGTGGATTCACCTGATTTGTTGACAAATGGGTTGTGGATCTATTCCTTAGCAGTTCGTGGGTCCTTCACTGGGCCTTTTCCCCTTAGCAAAGAAACTTTCCAGAGACGTCTGTTTCTTACTCATTTTGCTGCTTGTGGGTTAAATTTGGGCGCTCAAGTGACCGAGATGTAAGCGAGAGAATACGGTCATTTTTCTAAATAAAAGATTTTTCAAAATAAAAGATAGTTCAGACTCAGATAATAAATAAAACTGAAATAATTAATGATTTCTTGTGCAGCCCGGTACCAATAGACTGATTTCACGCGACCGCCATTTCAAAAGCAAAATCGAGGCTGCGGTGGGAAGAAACCCGGAAGTATCGCCTGAGTCACACAGGAACGTTGTGTACCTGGCTGTATATCTTATCAGCGAAGAGAAAGTGACTCAAATTTATAATTTCAACGCCTTCCGAGTGACCCAAAGGTCCATTCTGAATGTATAGTAAAAATAAAGAGGGATGTCAGACCTCATTTTCAGCTAAGTTAAGGGAAATGGCACTAGTTAGCTAACGTTAACTTTTCCAAACACACGTTTTAGATGCCATTTATCAAACTCAAGTTAATGAACTTATTCTTTCACTATATTAGACTTGTCACGATACTGAATTTCGGTTCTGAAATAACCCCCCCCCCCCCTCAATGTCCCGTTAACATTTATGTACTGTTGATCACGTTCTTAAACAGCGCTGATTTGCCGTAGTATTCACCAGTGCTCAACAGAAATGACTGTGATTGGCCGTGAAGGTCATCAGTTCACCGCACTTCACTGACGTTTACCGAGTGCAAACAGTCGAGCGATCCGCTGATGAATCGTCTTATCTTCGCGGCTTTAAAACACACCAGTTTCCCTGTATCTGTGTTTGCACTCGGTGACCGCGTTATTATAGTTATTTCTTTTTTAAAAAACAGGCTAAAGTGTATTTCTTTTTCACAATATATTTATAACAAATGTATGATAAAACAGCAATAAAAGACATAACTATTAATGTGATACAGAAATAAGTACATCTGAATGTCTGACACATTATACACATTAAACACATTATAAAATTAAACATTGAGCTGGTGCATCTACTGTATCTGGGTCAGTGGTGGAAAATAACCACTGTATAGTCCCCGATTGTCTCTAAATATGCTCGAAATCAACATAGTGACATAATAGTGCCTTATAATCCAGTCTGCAATCTGCTTGATGTGAAGAATCCAGCAGAAGCGTCTGATCTGCGTGACTGCTCATTTGAAATCAGTCACATTCAAGCTCACTCTGTTAAACAGGCCTCTAGTCTTGCCTTCGACAGCTTGCCATGACTTTTACTATTGGCCTCTAGGGCTGCCGAGTGCCATAAACCGTCTTATTACACTCAGATCATATTAATCTGCCTTTTCCACTGCGTTTAATTGCAATATAACAACATGCAAAGCACCAGCTGCCTTGTCTGAAGGACTCGCTCCATTCGACATTATTTTGCAGTGCTGGGTAGTAACTGGTGGTGTGTAATCTGGATTAGGAAATAGTATGCTTTGTCAGATATTACCTTTTATTCAATGAGTAATATAGTTGTTAGAGAATGTAAAAGGTCTACAAAGATAAAATAATAATAATAATAATAATAATAATTTTCTCCCAAAGAAAGAACTGCATGTAATTCCAGACTTATTTTCTGCACAAATCTACATAGGTTTGAAATATATCAGAGCAGAGCAGATATATCTGACCAATCAGAGCAGAGTAGAGACATCTGACCAATCAAAGCAGAGTCTAGCCAACTGACCAATCAGAGCAAAGTAGAGACATCAACCAATCAGAGTAGAGTAGATATATCTGACCAATCAGACCAGAGTAGAGACATCTGACCAAAGCAGAGTCTAGCCAATTGACCAATCAGAGCAGAGACATCTGACCAATCAGAGAAGAATAGCGACATATGAGAAATCAGAGCAAAGTAGAGACATCTGACCAATCAGAGTAGAGTAGATATATCTGAGCAATCAGAGCAGAGTAGAGACATCTGACCAATCAGAGAGGAGTAGCAACATCTGAGAAATCAGAGCGAAGTAGAGACATCTGACCAGTCAGAGTAGATATATCTAACCAATCAGAACAGAGTAGAGACATCTGACCAAAGTAGTCTAGCCAATTGACCAATCAGAGCAGAGCAGAGACATCTGAGAAATCAGAGCAAAGTAGAGACATCCAACCAATCAGAGTAGAGTAGATATAGCTGACCAATCAGACCAGAGTAGAGACATCTGACCAAAGCAGAGTCTAGCCAATTGACCAATCAGAGCAGCGTAGAGATATGTAACCAATCAGAGTAGCGTAGATATAGCTGACTAATCAGACCAGAATAGAGACATCTGACCAAAGCAGAGTCTAGCTAACTGACCAATCAAAGGAGAGTCGAGCCACTTGACCAATCAGAGCAGTGTAGTGATATGTAACCAATCAGAGTAGAGTAGACATAAAAAATCTTTTTAAAAAGAGTAGAGTAGATATATCTGACCAATCAGAGCAGAGCAAAGACATCTGACCAATCAGAGAAGAGTAGCAACATCTGACCAAAGCAGAGTCTAGCCAACTGACCAATCAGAGCAGAGCAGAGACATCTGACCAATCAGAACAGAGTAGAGACATCTGACCAAAGCAGAGTCTAGCCAACTGACCAATCAGAGCAGAGCAGAGACATCTGACCAATCAGAGAAGAATAGCGACATATGAGAAATCAGAGCAAAGTAGAGACATCTGACCAATCAAAGCAGAGTAGATACATCTGACCAATCAGAGCAGAGTAGATATATCTGACCAATCAGAGTAGAGTAGATATATCTGACCAATCAGAGTAGAGTAGATATATCTGACCAATCAGAGCAGAGTAGATATTAAAAAAACATCTGACCTGATGATCTAAGAGTTGGCTCTCTATAGTACAAAAATGATAGATTTAATTGAATTTTATTTTGCATTTATGAGGAAAAACTCATATGTGATGTGAAATTGGCACTTTGCTAAATCAGATATAATTGTTTGAAAACATTGACAGAGACAAAAATCCTAGAAAGGCTTTTGTTATTTTGGTGAAAACTACTTTTTTCATGACAAGGCTGCCGTGTGCATGGACTTGCTCACAGACAGCCTGGATTACTCTGTGTTTTGCTTTTAATGGCAGAACCAAGATGAAGTGACGTGGAATAACAGGAGAGGAGCGTTTCCCCCCACAGCTTCTCCCAGCTCAATTAACAAACTCCAGTTTCTGCTGAAGGGGGGATTCAGCATGTGACAGAAGAGGAGGAGGACAGAAAGAGGAGCATCCCGTGTGTGTGTGCGTGTGTGTGTGTGTGTGTCCTGATGGCTCGCAGCATTTCCCAAGTCTTATGGATTGGTTCCCCACCGAGTCGGACTTAACAAGCCTGGACTGCAGCGATACTTGCTGATCTGCTGAATTCCTCTGATGTTAATTGATGGGCTGAGTTAGGGAGAGAATAAATAAAGGCGGCCGGACAGTAGCTGCAGGTCTGTTTGTACTGTCGTGCTGCTCGTGAGCTGCGTGTGTCCAGTAGTGAAAGAGTAAATGAGCTCCAGTGTAAAACCAAGAAGCTCTGGATGTTCAGTAGGCTGATCGTTAGCAATATACCCAATGCTGTCTCATGGCAAGGCAATTCATAACTTTTGGATTTAATGTATGAATTTGTGGGGTGGCGCAGTGCAGGGATGTCCAGATCCGATCACGTGATTGGAAATCGGGCCCGATCACACGGATTCAGACTGGATTGGAATCGGACGTTACCTCCTGATCAGGACTCAAATATATATATGTGTATATATATATTCTCATTATTTTTTAAAACATCTATAGTTATGCGGTGGCACAGAGTTAGACCTCTTTCTTGACTTCACACAGAAACAGCAACGCATGCGGCATGACATCACTTTGTTGCAGAGACGCTATTGGTTAAATGCCGGCAAAGTAGAACACGGAAGCAGCTTGAAGCGGAAAGCGCGAGTATGGCTGTTTCTCCATATGCGTTCTTCAGCGTTCTTGCGTCCTTGTGTTCTCGTGTAACGCCATCATCAACCGCTAAAGTTCAGTTCCAAAACTCAAGACCGCAAGAACGGAGGACGCGTGAAAGTTCCTGGATGCGTTCTTGAAATCGAGGATGCGTCGATGCAGACTTGAGCGCAAAACTCGCTCGAGATGTCCCAGAAGTCATTGCGGCTGATTCTGAAAAAAGCAGGTGGGAAGCGCAGCGTTTTCATTCATTCATTTTCTTTTCGGCTTAGTCCCTTTATTAATCTGGGGTCGCCACAGCGGAATGAACCGCCAACTTATCCAGCATATGTTTTACGCAGCGGATGCCCTTCCAGCTGCAACCCATCACTGGGAAACACCCACTCTCATTCACACACATACACTACGGACAATTTAGCTTTGGACTTGTGGGAGAAACCGAAGCACCTGGAGGAAACCCACGCCAACACGGGGAGAACATGTAAACTCCACACAGAAATGCCAACTGACCCAGCCAAGGCTCGAACCAGCAACCTTCTTCCTGTGAGGTGACAGCGCTACCCACTTCACCACTGCGCTGCCTGTTATTTAAGTTAAATAGCATTAGTTCATGTTAACTCACAGTGCATTAACTAATGTTAACAATTTTAATAATGCATTAGTTAATGTTCAGCTGTTACCAATATTCTTTTGGTTTTTGATATTTTAGTGCACGTCTTCTGTAAATCATGGTTAAAAAGTCACCTTCATCTGTGTGTGTGTGTGTGTGTGTTTACTGATGAGATGGAAACGGGTTTAATCTCAATCTCAAACGCTGATCCCGTAGCTCCACATTAGCTAATGGAGAAGAGCTGCTGTTAAAACGCTGCACTGGCACTTTTAAAGGGAACGTCCTGTACGTACCTGTCCGAGGACACCGGCGTAAGAGACAAAGGGAAAGAGACAGGATCTGCTCACCTTTCCCTGGGCTCAATGTGACGGCTGGCAGAGTCACCCGAGCGGCCCATCGGAAATCAATAGGCACACTCTTTAATTGTGTAAGAGAAGCCATTCACTGTTTACGGCAGCACATCATCTGCTAGAACAACCCGACTTTGGTTCCACCACTCCTGATTGCTGATCATTGGACAGATTATGAAAACGGAGCTTTCTGTCGGTATTTTCAGACTTCATTTGAGCCGTAGTGGGTCATAGCAGGTGTTTTGAATGAGAGCAAACTGACAAAGGTGTTTACTGTTTAATAAGGTTAAGGTTAGGGTTAGGGTTAGGTGCTTTATTAGTGCTGTTTAATAGGGCAGGTTTCACTATTACGGATGCTACGCTTTTATAAATTAAGTGTGCTTAAAGGTTCCATGAAATTAAAATCAGGTTTTTTAGATGTTAGTATCAGTATGTTAGTTTTAAGGATATCTATAAGCTAGTGTGCACCAAAACAGTGACAAAATTGTGCGTTTATGTGATATATAAAACCGATATAAACATGTAAAGCTTGCAGTTTGTCAATACTGCCTAAATAGATCTCTAGAATTTTTTTTCGGTGCTTTTGAAAACACTATTGGTTGGGTTTAGGGAAGGAGGAGGGTGGGTCGGTCGATCGGTCAGTCAGTCAGTCGACAGCGGCCTCTGGTGGATTTACGTGAGAACAGCAGGCACGAATGGCACTCGCAAGAGAAATTTGAGATCTGAAAAAGCGTACACAGCGGCCTCTGGTGGATTCACGAAAACAAAAATTGCAAAAAAAAACGTACCTCCTGGGACATATTTGGCGCTCTCCAGAAATGTATATAGCGGTACATTTTCAGAATGATCCTGGGTTGGTTTTAGTACAACTTTGATGAAAGGTTTTATCCACTTCTTGTTGACTACTGTATAAAGTGTTATTTTACATCTGATTATAAAAAATTTTGTACCTCAACACTGTTAGAATCTCCAGAAAACCATAAAGCACTGTTTATTTCATTTGTACCTTCTACAAATTTCTATTATTATATTATATAAAGTTATATTTTATTAATTTATGCTTGCAATTAGTTTTTTTTATGCAGATTTACTCCCCTACAAAATCATCACACTCAATGTAAAATTATGAATTATTTCCAAATAGAGTTACAAGTCATCTAGTGAAATTATATTCATATCGCAATATATATCGCATAAAAACAAAATATCAATGTCATTTTTTTTCCAATATCATGCAGCCCTTGAGCAAACTTTACTGTTTACAGTTTATTAAGGTTAAGGTTAAGGTTAGGGTTAGGGTTAGGTGCTTTATTAGTGCTGTTTGATAGGTTTCACAATTACTGATGCTACGCTTGTGAAAATTAAGTGTGCTTAATTGTACTGAATGCGCAGTTGTAGCTTGCAGGTACATTAATAATACTTATTACATTAATAATAATATTAGATATTAATTTAATAAAAGCCACTGTAGAAGCTTTACTACTCTTTTATGTAATATGTATATTGTTTATTATACAATATATTGTTAGGGCTGGTTCGAGTCCAGGAAGGGTCAGTTGGCATTTCTGTGTGGAGTTTGTATGTTCTCCCCTTGTTGGCGTGGGTTTCCTCCGGGTGCTCCGGTTTCCCCCACAGTCCAAACACATGCGCTACAGTGAATTGAATAAACTAAATTGGCCGTAGTGTATGTGTGTGAATGAGTGTGTATGGGTGTTTCCCATTACTGGGTTGCAGCGGGAAGGGCATCTGCTGTGTAAAACATATGCTTGATAAGTTGGCGGTTCATGATGAATAAAGGGATTAAGCCGAAGGAAGATGAATGAATGAATGAATGAATTTGATTTGAATCCCTGTAGCAATATAGATCTTCAAAATCTCCTTTATCTAAATGTGTCATATATTCTGGTGCATGCCGCTACTGTTTCTCCCATGCAAAAGCTATATAGCATGCAACTCTGGAAATATCAAAGTCAGATTTGAGTGTGTTTTGTTTGCTCGTGCTGTTTTTCTGTGCATTTGTTACCTTCATCAGCAGTCTCCAGGTGTCACCGTCCTGAATGTGCAACCCCTCTCTCTCTCTCTTTCTCTCTCTCTCTCTCTTGCCACATGCTGCGTCTGTACCTTTTCATGCATTTCTTATTAGCCAATCACCAAGGGAGCTGGTGAGATCCAGAGTGCTGATTGGGCCCCTGGAGCCTCATCAAGAGCCTGGTCATTTGCATCATTAGAATAAAGTGACGCTGCCCTTCATCTGTCACCAGTGTGATTTCTGCCTTTTTACGCTGCAAATTTATGCTCTACAAACGGCTCCCGCAAGTATAACGTTAATGACATGTTTTATAGCTTAGAAATATGATGCATCACATGTCTCCTCCATAAAACAAATGGACATTAGAATAATGCACTGGCTTTTGAATTGACCTATTGGTAAACCTCGTACCCCCCTTAGTTACTGTTGCTAACTCAGACAAACAAACTCTTCTTATGGTTATTTATTTATTATTATTGTTATTATTAATATTATTCTTTATTATTTTTTTGTTATTATAATATTGTTTTATTATTATTTATTATTGATTTGTTTTGTTATTTTCTTATAATTCTTTATTATTATTATTATTATCATTATTATTTATTTATTATTATTTATATTATTATTATTATGATTATTATTGATTTGTTTTATTATTTTCTTATAATTCTTTATTAATATTATCATTATTATTTATTTATTTATTATTATTATTATTCTTTCTTATTGCTAAATCAGACAAACAAACAGAGTTGCTAACTTTTTTATTATTGTTATTTATTTATTTTTATTGTTATAATTAATATTATTCTTTATTATTTTTATTGTTATTATAATATTGTTATTTATTTAATTATTATTATTATTATTTATGTATTCTTGTTATTTGTTATTATTATCACTATTAGCATTATTATTATTATTATTATTTATATTATTATTACTATTATTATTATTTACTTGTTTTATTATTTTTTTTTTATTATTATTATCTTTATTATTTATGTATTATTATTCTTTCTTTCTTTTTGCTAACTTGGACAAACAAACAGAGTTGCTAACTTTTTTCTTATTATTATTTTTATTTATTATTATTGTTATTGTTAATATTATTCTTTATTATTTTTATTGTGGCTGCACGGTGGCGCAGTGGGTAGCACGTTCGCCTCACAGCAAGAAGGTCACTGGTTCGAGCCTCGGCTTGGTCAGTTGGCGTTTCTGTGTGGAGTTTGCATGTTCTGCCCGTGTTTGCGTGGGTTTCCTCCGGGTGCTCCGGTTTCCCCCACAAGTCCAAAGACATGTGGTATAGGTGAATTGGGTAAGCTAAATTGTCCGTAGTGTATGTGTGTGAATGAGTGTGTATGGATGTTTCCCAGTGATGGGTTGCAGCTGGAAGGGCATCCGCTGCGTAAAACATATGCTGGATAAGTTGGCGGTTCATTCCGTTGTGGCGACCCCGGATTAATAAAGGGACTAAGCCGAAAAGAAAATGAATGAATGAATATTTTTATTGTTATTATAATATTGTTATATTATTTATTTATTTATTTATTATTATTATTATTTATATTACTATTATTACTATGAGCATTTTTGTTATTTGTTTGTATTATTATTATAATTTTGTTATATTATTATTATTCTTTATTATTATTATTTAATCTTTCTTTACTATTATTATTATTATTATTATTATTATATTGACATTATTATTTATTTATTATATTGACATTATTCTGTATTATTATTATTATTATTATTATTTATTTATTGTCATTCATTATGTATTTATTTATTATTAGTAGTAGTTATGTATTATTATTAATAATAATAATAATAATTTATTATTATTATTATTATATTGTTAGATTATTATAATTTTTAAACATATTTTTATTCTTTATTATTGTTGTTATTTATCATTATCATCATTAAATATTTTAAAGAAACCGTTGAAGTCTCCACAAAGTGATGCTAATTTCAGGCGTGCTGTGTGTTATTGATGGACACTGGGAGCTTCAAGGTCTTCCTCTCATTGTTTTCTCTTTCTCTCTTTCTTTTTCCCACAGAGTCGATTTGAGCGAAAAAGGTGCTTAATTATTTATACCTATCTGTTACAGCAGGAAAATCATAAGGACACTCACATCCTACAACAGCCTAAATCTAATATTCACCCCGTCGTGTGTCAAGTTTGGATGTTATTCTTGTGGAAATTCCCCTTCTGTCAGCTGGTGTTAGTCTGGGGACGCGTGCGCACGGCTAAGCTGAATGCTGAACGGATCATCTTTAGTTTCTCTCTCAGCCTTTCTGTCTCAATATTTCTGTCACTGACTCTTCTGTTGCTGCTTTTTTTATGGTACACACACACACACAAACACATACACACTCTCTCTCTCTCTCTCTCTCACGCACACACACACACACACACACACACACACACACACACACACACACACAGACTTGAAAGCTTCACTGAACAAAAAACACAATCGGGGATCAGCTTGAACTTACTGAAAAAGAGGATTTTACAGATTTCTTGTTCAAAGATGTTCAGTACTGAAAGATTGATTGATTGATTTGAGTAATGTAAGAATGTTTCTGTAAATATCTATACAACACATTTGATAAAAAATATACAAGTGAATAAGTAACAAATTGCAAAACATAAACAAACAAATAAAAAGTGCCATTTCAGACGCCTATTTGAGTAATGTAATGCTTCTGGAAATAGTTTGATAATTAAAAAAAAAAGTATATATATAAATGAGTAAATAAATAAATAATTGTAAAAAATATATTTATTATCAAAAATGAATAAAAGTATAAATTTTTGTTTGTGTTTGCTGTCAATTATACTTCTTAGAAAGAAAATCGGAATTGGACAAGAACATTGCAATCAGTGTATCTCTAGTTAAAATATTGTAATGTCCTAAGGATTTTTAATGAATCATTTGTTAATGCATTATTGTAGCCTCATATATTTCTTCTACTTTGAAACTGTCATTTAAAGTTTGTTTTTATAAGTTTTTATTTTCTAGTAAAAATATCATCATCATATTATTATTTATTTATTTATTTATTTATTTATTTATTTATTTATTTATTTATTTATTTATTTATTTATTATTATTATCATTATTTATATTACTATTATTACTATTAGCATTTTTGTTATTTATTTGTATTATTATTATTATGATTATTTTGTTATATTATTATTTATTTTTATTATTTTTATTTTTTATTATTCATTCATTCATTCATTTTCTTTTCGGCTTAGTCCCTTTATTAATCTGGGGTCGCCACAGCGGGATGAACCGCCAACTTATCCAGCATATGTTTTACGCAGCGGATGCCCTTCCAGCTGCAGCCCATCACTGGGAAATATTTTTATTATCATTATTGTTATTTATTATTCTTTCTTTCTAGGTATTAAATAAGTATTTTTTACTTTTTTTACTTAAATATTATTTTAGATGCATTAATTACAGGTGTCACGGTGGCGCAGGGGGTAGCACGTTCGCCTCACAGCAAGAAGGTCGCTGGTTCGAGCCTCAGATTAATAAAGGGACTAAGCCGAAAAGAAAATGAATGAATGAATGCATTAATTACATTAATTCAGCCAGTGCACCAGGGCACAAACGGCACCATGAAAAAGGAGCAATAGATCAAAATTTTCAACAACAACATCAGGTAGTCTGCAGAGAAGCTTGACCTACAGGCACCAGTGGACAGTTTAGCATGACAAAGACCCAAAACACACAGCAAAAGTGGTTAAGAAACAGTTAGCAGACAAAAACATTAACATTTTGGAGTGGCCCAGCCAAAGTCCTGACTTAAATCAAACTGAGAATCTGTGGAGGAAGCTAAAGATCAGGGTGATGGTAAGGAGACCCTACAACCTAAAAGAGTTGGAGCTCATCACTAAAGATCCATGAGCAAAAATACCAGTGGAGACATGCAAAAAAAGCTGCTCAGCAATTATAGGAAGCGTTTGATTGCTGAAATAGCCAATAAAGGCGTTTCTATTGATGACTGAGAAGGGTATGAAGAATTTTTGACATGCCACTTTTAGATCAGAGGTAAATAAAAGCTGAGAAACACAATTTTTTCCCGCAATGATGCCTCTTGTACATCGTCGTATTATCCTTTGGGACAAACCTGTATCATCTTTGGTCCCCAAAAAATCTTGCTGGTTGAATAAAAGTAACTGTAAGTCTTTAGTTTACCTGAGGTATAAATCATTTTGGGCTTTGCTGTATATATATAATTATATATCAAAAGATAATTGCACAGAAATACCCCTCGCTGTGAAAGGAGAGTGAGTTCTTCCTTATATTAAATAAAAAAGATGCCACATGCGAACAAATCAGCCTTGATTAAAGCTACAGCCACAAAACAGCGTGATTTCATCTGCAAACTTTAAAAACAAACACTCTTTTTGTTGTTCGCCGTTAAAATTTGATCAATCAAAAAAGCAATGCAACATTTTCCGACATTTGGTATTCACAAAGGAGCACTTTTTAATTTTTATAACACAATATAAACTCCCTGCCACTCATTGCTCTCCGGGAATTTACATATAAAGTGTCTGATAAGCATATTTATGTGTGTGTGTGTGCGTGCGTGTGTGTGTGTGTGTGTGTGTGTGCGTGCGTGTGCGTGTGTTGCAATGCTGAACATAAAAGAAGAGTGTATGGAGTATGGAGCCAGATCAGTCTCAAAAATATTACATTTGCAAAAAAAAAAGTCATACATGCACAGCACAATTCACATTTACAAAACACAATTAGGAAATTCAAAACGCAATTTGTGAATTTACAAGTAAAAATCATAAATATTTGCCCAAATGAATTGATGATGTGTGTATTTATAAAATTTACGAATTGTGCTTTGAAATTACGAATTGTGTTTTGAATTTACGAATTGTGTTGTGTATTTATGAATCGTTTTGAATTTACTAATTGTGTTTTGTGTGTTTACAAATTGCATTTTGAATTTACGAATTGGACTTGTGTGTTTACAAATTGCATTTTGAATTCATGAATTGGATTTGTGTGTTTTACGAATTGCATTTTGAATTCA
>CAIGQV010019101.1:3277304-3287335 GCA_903798115.1 Danio jaintianensis
GATATTTAGAAAAATGCTGGAAACCGGTAACCATTGACTTCAATAGTTTTTCCTACTATAAAGGAAAATGGTTGCAGGATTTTAAGATTTTTCAAATTATCTTCTTTTGTGTTCAACAGAAAAGAGAGTTTTGGGACAGCTTGAAGGTGAATAAATAGTGAGTGAAGTTTAATTTCTGGGTGAACTGTCCCTTTAAGACGATTCAGAGACAACTCTTTCTTTTTTGATGAACTTTTTTGCAGGCTGTTTACATTGAAGGACAGGTACGTTACAAACTAGAAGTAAGGTATTTTTCGAAATACCACATGATCTGCTCTTTAAACAAGAACTTGTTGTTTTTTACAAGCTAACAATACAATGCTCATGAGAGGCAGCTTGTGTTTCCCAGGTGCTGGAGTTTGCTGGACCTCAGCATTTCTTTATCCTCTCGTCCGCCTACTTCCTTGCTGACAAGAAATAAGTGATAATAGTAATAGCCTTTTATTTCATTGTGTCTTTAATTCCTTCTTTATCTCTCCGGAGCTTAATAAAGCCGTTCTACCTCACTGTCAAGAACTAAAACAAACAAGGTGTGCTGGACCTGATGGAGAGGTCCAATTTGGGCCCATCTTAATAGAATCTATAATAAGCGTTCAAGTCGGCCATGATAGAATGCCACTGTATCTCTCGATAACGCTGCCAGCTCTGAGCACTCATGACACAGCCTGATGTATCTGCGCTGATGGGCTCCGTCTGAGACTTCAGGACAAAAAAAAACTGGGGCAAGTGTCCCTTTGGTTTGACCAGTCTGTTTGAGATTGTCAAGACTCTCGGTTGTTTTCAAGGGCTTTTTTTTGGCTTGTTTGCTTCTTCTCAGAGGATTCTGATTATGACAGGCTGCACTTCAGAGAGAGTTTTACTGACTGAGAACTTTTTCTTTTATGATTATCAGAAAAAATTGTGTGCATTTCTGAGTGTGCCTCACACAGGTGAGTGGGCTTGACAAAGCAACTGTGATGGGAATAACAGCGCTATAAATAAACAGCATTACTAATACTTTTTTCAGTAACGAGTAATCAAATGAATGACTGTTTCCCCGTTACAACGCCGTTACCGTTACTGACAAAAAAATGCACATTACTATAATTGAGAAGACTGACGCGGTTTTCATGTGAGCAGCGTCTCTCTCAGCCATAGGACCGCTCTTTCTCTGGGGTGGATGTGTGTGTGTGTTCAGGGCTGGGGCAGGACACATAACCAACCAGTGATGATGATTGGTGTGTCTGAGAACATGATGATCGGCTTAGATAGAGTACATTTCCATCATTTGCCAATCAGAGACAGAGCAGGGCGGGTGTTCACACACAAGCACACACACAGTCAGTCGCACACACCAATGAGCAGGAGTCAGAACAATGGCAAATCCAACAAGTTCAAAGGTAGCGTTTGCAAACTGGAAATATAAGCACTACTTTTCCCTCGTTGAGGTGAAAGGCAAGAATGTTTATGTATCGTGCAACTTATGCCCAGGAAAAAAGAGTCTCTCTGTGTCGGTGACGAGTAATTCTCTAATCTAATGAAGCACCTCACGTCGTCACATGCCGCCACAACATGAGTGGCTCCGCAGGTGATAACATGAGCTATGCTACCAAAGGAGGAGACGAAGCCACGACGTCACAACGTCTCTCCAGCGCAAACACTTATTACTCAGACAGAATTAAACTAAATAATATCTAGATATATAGTTGAGGACATGCTGCCGTTGTCTCTCACATTGTCCCACAACAACATTAAAATAGTGTAGATTAGTGTATAATGTTTTATATTTATTTTATAGTCATTTGACATTAGATTTTTTTAAAGTAACGTAATAGTTACTTTCCCTGGTAATTAGTTACTTTTATAATTATGTAACTCAGTTACTATTTGTGAGAAGTAACTAGTAACTATAACTAATTACTCTTTTAAAGGAACGTGCCCAACACTGATAACCACCTGTTGAACCACCTCTTTTATCTCTCTATGCACCAGACACATTCTTACAATCACTACATATCTCTATAAAAACATTGTGCATTTCTGAGTGTGCCTCACACAGGTGAGTGGGCTTGACAAACCACCTGAAGAAACACTCCTCTCTCTCTAAATGCACTGGACACTTTTATAAGTGTAAACAATGTTTACCTGTGAATGTACCACACAATCATGTTGCACTACTTACTTTTTCAACCTTAAGTACCTCTTTTGCACGAAATATTGCACAATATTGTTTCTGTTTTACATAAAGTACTTCTGGGTGGCACAGTGGCTCAGTGGTTAGCAAGTCCCGGCTGGGTCAGTTGGCATTTCTTTGTGGAGTTTGCATGTTCTCCCTGTGTTGGCGTGGGTTTCCTCCGGGTGCTCCGGTTTCCCCCACAGTCCAAACACATGCGCTATAGGGGAATTGATGAACTAAATTGGCCATAGTGTATGTGTGTGTGTGAATGCGAGAGTGTATGGGTGTTTCCCAGTGATGGGTTGCGGCTGGAAGGGCATCCGCTGCGTATAACATATGCTGCATAAGTTGGCGGTTCATTCCGCTGTGGCGACCCCAGATTAATAAAGGGACTTAGCCGAAAAGAAAATGAATGAATGAATACTGATTTGATTTAATTGGTTTTTAATGTAAATTAGGGAGGTTTAAAGTCTCTCTCTCTCTCTCTGTCGTTTCTTAATCCTCAGTAGCTGCGTTCCATCCACCTATTTTTATGCTCATTTTGGAATATTGCATATGGAAACGGCAAGATGTGCTTCAATTTTTAAAATGCGCATAAAAATATTATGTGCACAACTGAGTAGGATAAACTTTTTGTACGATAAGAAAAAATGCACATAAACTACGATGGAAGTGCATTTACCGAATAAATTCCAGCATGCGCATCAAAAAAGTCATGTGATTTTGCTTCAACAGATAACAAAAATGGCAGAAAGTTTTATGAGGAACTGACGATTTTATTCTCTTGGACTCATTGGATGGAAACGGTGCTTTATTCGCAAATGTTTTAAGCAATATTCCAGTTTTGCACATGAATTTAATTCGCATCTTTGGATGGAAACATGGTGAATGACAGCATTGAGTTCTGTCAGACTCTTTTCCTGCATTTCTCACCACAAACTCTGAGCAGACCAACTTTAATTTCATGGGCACCTGTTCCACCGCGTTTGGAGGGAAGAAACAGACAAATGGCCAAGCTTATGTAACCACTGGGATCCAGCCAGAAACTCGCAGGAAGCAGAAAATGTCCAACACAAGCCTATTCTCCGATGGCTTACGCTTTGATTGCATGTGTGCAGTGTGATATGAGCTGTTCACGCTCCACACACACTGAAGAAGGACATTTCAAGAGTCCGTTCAACACTGTGTTTGTTTTTACGTACAGACATGGAGAGGATGATAAACACAGCAACAACACTTATAGTTGAAGACAAAATGACAACCCAGGCTCATTCGGAAAACGTACCGCTATATACATTTACGTCAAAAATTACATACACAAATACATGACGTACACAAATACATCCCAGGAGGTACGTTTTTTTGCAGTTTTTGTTTTCGCGAAGCCACCAGAGGCCGCTGTGTACGCTTTTTCAGATCTCAAATTTCTCTCACGAGTGCCATTCACGCCTGCTGTTCTCACGTAAATCCACCAGAGGATTGCCGCTATTGACTGACTGACTGACCGACTGACCGATCCCCCCACCCACCCACTTCCCTTAACCCAACCAAAAGTTTTCAAAAGCAATCCAGAAAAAGAAAAGCCCTCGCCTGATTTTTACCACGTTTTCAGATTTTACCACATTCTCACCCTGTTATTTACTTGTTTGTTTTATTTTTTGGCTTCTGTTTTTGTCTTACCTGCTTTCTGGAACCATTCATCGCCAGACTCGAACCCAGTCGTCACGGTTAACTCCTCTCTGCGTCTCAAGTCTGCCGATGTACATGGCGAGCCACTGGTAACAGAGGGAAAGCCGTCCATACGGAGGTAAGCGGTCAGCTGGTAAGCACGAAAAGGAACGGCGTTATACCGGCCCGTAGCGTTCGTTTTAAAGACGAAATGCAGCCATACGTACTTCAGGCTATATAATTCGCAATCTCCACAAATGTACATAGGGCTACGTTTTCAGAATGAGCCTATGTTGCAACATGATGAGCCCTCCTGTGAAATGTAAATTCTTTCTCAGATATTCATTTTTTCACAGATTCATTTTTATATAAGTAAATAAAAGTGGTGTTGAATGGAGAAAGGACATTTTAACAGAACATTTTATAACACAGCACATATAAAAAAAATATCCGTAAATTAGCAGTTTTCTGTATTTCTGTATTTTTGAATTGCATTATGGGATTTTGATCTTTCTTCCAACAACTTTTAAGCTTGAAATTTTGAAAAAGTGACTTTTATTAATATTTTTAATAGTTTAAAGTGATATATTGTCTGGGCTGGTGTTGTATATTATGCTACAAAAACCTTGTAATAAACTGCCAGTATATTTTCTGTTATTTTACAGACTTATTTCTATCTACAGTTGCAATCAGAATTATTAAACCCCCTGAATTATTAGCCCCCCGTTAAATTTCTGTTTAACGGAGAGAATATTTTTTTCAACACATTTCTGAACATTTCTTTCTTTTCGGCTTAGTCCCTTTATTAATCCGGGGTCGCCACAGCGGAATGAACCGCCAACTTATCCAGCATATGTTTTACGCAGCGGATGCCCTTCCAGCTGCAACCCATCACTGGGAAACATCCATACACACTCATTCACACACATACACTACGGACAATTTAGCCTACCCAATTTTACCTATACCACATGTTTTTGGACTTGTGGGGGAAACCGGAGCACCCGGAGGAAACCCACGCGAACACGGGGAGAACATGCAAACTCCACACAGAAACGCCAACTGACCCAGCCGAGGCTCGAACCAGCGACCTTCTTGCTGTGAGGCGAACGTGCTACCCACTGCGCCACCGTGACGCCCCATTTCTGAACATAATAGTTTTAATAACTCATTTCTAATAACTGATTTATTTTATCTTTGCCATGATGACAGTAAATAATATTTGACTAGATATTTTTCAAGACACTTCTATACAGCTTAAAGTGACATTTAAAGGCTTAACTAGATTAATTAGGTTAACTAGGCAGGATAGGGTAATTAGGCAAGTCATTGTATAACGATGGTTTGTTCTGTAGACAATCGAAAAGAAATATAGCTTAAAGAGGCGAATAATATTGACCTTAAAATGTAAAAAAAAAAAAAAAATTAAAACTGCTTTTATTCTAGCCGAAATAAAACAAATAAGACTTTCTCCAGAAGAAAAAATATTATCAGACATACTGTGAAAATTTCCTTGCTTTGTTAAAACATCATTTGGGAAATATTTGAAAAAGACAAAAAAATTTAAAGGGGGTTTAATAATTCTGATTGCAACTGTATATTATTTCTTATATTATTTCAAACTACTAAAATGTCAATAAAAGTCACTTAACTGTTAAACTGTAGAGTTGAATTTTCCACATCAAAAGTCGACAGAGCAGAGATCAACATCCCATAATGCAATTCACAACCGGAAATAAACCATAAACACTTGTGATTCACAAAATACGAAAACTGTTCATTAACAGATATTTTTACAGTGTATTTATTATTATTAGGGATGCAGTGAAATCAAATTTCTGGGCCAAAACCAAAAATTCTGGGTGCATGCACTTAAAAATGACAGTCCAAAGACACGTGCTATAGGTGAATTGAATTAACTAAATTGGCCATAGTGTATGAGTGTGTGTGAATGTGAGAGTGTATGGGTGTTTCCTAGTACTGGGTTGCAGCTGGAAGGGCATCCACTGCATAAAATATATGCAGGTGACCCCTGATAAATAAGGCAATAAGCCAAAGAAAAATGAATGAATGAATGAATGATTAGAAAGAATCACCAACATGTTGTCAACGCCTGTGAATTTTTTGGCATGCTAAATACAGTATCTGGACCTGTTGGTGATTTAAAATCCTGCTGTGTGAAAAGAGTTCACATCGACAATGACCTACAGCCAATCAGAGAGCAAGAAAACAGCCCACCAAGCAGTTTTGTGTTTAACAGACATCTAATAGACGTCTAAAAATAGATGGCTTGACTAAAACAAGGCTAAATTTGGGCTGTCAGTGAAAATCTAATAGACGTCTAAGAATAGCCCATTAAATACACAGATTAAACAGACTTCACATATTAAATATTTTGAATATTCCCAAATTTTTACAGCTTTTTTTTTTGCAGTATTTTTTTCTTCTGGATAAAGTCTTATATCTTTTAGTTTGGCTGGAATAAAAACAATAAAAACAATAATACGGTCAATATTATTAGCCCAATATTCATTCATTCATTCATTTTCTTTTCCCTCTCTAGTCCCTTTGTTAATCAGGGGTCACCACAGCGTAATGAACCGCCAACTTATCCAGCATATGTTTTACGCAGCGGATGCCCTTCCAACTGCAACCCAACACTGGGAAACAACCATACACTCTTGCATTTACGCACATACACTACGACCAAATTAGCTTATTCAATTCACGTTCGAGTCCCGACTGGGCCAGTTGGCAATTCTGTGTCCAAATGACAAATCCAATGACAAAAAGTTGTCCAATAACTTGCCTAATTAACCTAGTTAAGCCTTTAAATGTTACTTTAAGCTGAATACTAGTATCTTAAAAAAATATCTAGTAAAATATTATGGACTGTCATCATGGCAAAGACAAAAACAAAATAGCTATTAGAAATTAGTGATTAAAATTATAAAAATGTGTTGAAAAAAAATTGACAGGAGAGCTAATAATTTTGTCTTCAGCTGTATTTATTCGTCCACAAAGGAAAATGTATCACTGAAAGGTTAGGCTGTGGTGTATGTGTGTATGAAAAAAAATCAATTGGAAGAAAACAAAGCCATACGTGTTCATACTGTGTGTTTTTGCTTCAGCATTATTGACCTCTTGGCTTTCTGTGTGCCTTTTTGGTTTTTGGAAAAATTGCTTTGTGGAAACTCAAAAATCAGCATTCCGCCTAAAGCAATGATGCCGAATGTGGATAATAACGCATGCATGCGCTCAGACAGCACGACTAAGCATTTACCCGCTCACGCCGCGACCCAGATGAAACGATAATGAATTTTGCCAATCAAGTCTATTCCAATTGGATTAAGACAAAGCCGGTCAAATGACAGACAATGGCTGCAAATGTGGTTTTGTTTGTTTACGCTGCTGAAATGTACTGACTCATCATCCCCGGAGGCAGCAAGTCAGCGATTATGCGGG
The DNA here is from genome assembly GCA_903798115.1 of Danio jaintianensis. NCBI lineage: Eukaryota > Metazoa > Chordata > Actinopteri > Cypriniformes > Danionidae > Danio > Danio jaintianensis. The sequence continues at coordinate 3,284,632 of CAIGQV010019101.1, forward strand.
AACTAGTTTATCCATTTAGTATCTAACGTTTCATGCGTCTGGGAGGAACGCTGACTTGTGTGTTAAAGGAATAGTTTGCTCAGAGGAAAATCCTGTTTTTGTTCATCCTTGCTTGTTTTTATACGCATGGCTTGAATGAAAAATATGTGTGGTTTGGCTATTTCAGCTGAAAATGTAAATTGCGTCATCGTTTACTCGCCCTCGTGTTGTTCCAAGCCTGTATGATGTTGTTTTCTTCTGTGGAACATAAAAGAAGATATTTAGAGAAATGTCTCAGTGTTATTTTTTGTTTGTTATTTACACTTATAAGAAATGCAATCAGCTAAACATTGGAGTTCGAATTAGTTTGTAAGCATTTTTTTTATCTTTATATGTCATAATTCATAACTTTAAATTAATTTTTTATTCATTTGTCTTTAATATAAGTTTAAAGTGTACTTCTAAATGTAGTGATCAGCACTCATAGTAAACACAAATAGACTTTAATAACATTTGTAGTGAAACTTGAATGTTATATGTTTATATGTATTTGTAATTCAGTAGTAATTTATACAGTTGAAGGCAACATTTGTAGCAAAATTATTTGAATTATTTTTCATATATTGTAAATACTGTTGTATAGTTGTAAGTATAAGTCATGTTTAATAATGCAAAGAAATTTTTCACAGTGTTTTCTATTATATTTGTCTTCTGGAGAAAGACTTGTTTCTTTTAGTTTGGCTGGAATGTAAATAAAGGACGTTTGGTTTCTGAAACAGTGTTACCAGTTGACCATTCTCAATATACTGGGCCATCTGACCAATCAAAGCAGAGTAGTGTCATGTGACCAATCAGAGCAGAGTAAAGCCATCTGACCAATCAGAGAACGATAGACCCATCTGACCAATCAGAACAGAGAAGAGCCATCTGACCAATCAGAGCAGAATAGTACCATCTGACCAATCAGAGCAGAGTAGAGCAATTTGACCAATCAGAGCATAGTAAAGCCATCTGACCAATCAAAGCAGAGTAGTGTCATCTGACCAATCAGAGCAGAGCAATCAGGGTAGTGCAATCTTACTAATCAGAGCGAAATAGAGCCATCTAACCAATTAGAGCAGAGTAGAGCCATCTGACCAACTAGAGCAGAGTAGAGACATCTGACCAATCAGAGCAGAGAAGAGCCATCTGACCAATCAGGGCAGAGTTGTGCCATCTGACCAGACAGAGCAGAGTTGTGCCATCTGACCAATCAGAGAAGAGTAGAGTCATCTGACCAATCTGAGCAAAGTCATCTGACCAATCAGAGCAGAGTAGAGCCATCTGTCCAATCAGAGCAGAGTAAAGTCATCCAACCAATCAGAGAAGAGTATTGCCATCTGACCAATCAGAAAAGAGTAGAGCCATCTGACCAATCAGAGCAAAGTCATCTGACCAATCAAAGAAAAGTAGTGCCATCTGACTAATCAGAGCAGAGTAGAGCCATCTGACCAATCAGGGAAGAGTAGTGCCATCTGACCAAATTAGAGCAGAGTGCAGACATCTGGCCAGTCAGATTAAAGTAGAACCACCTGACCAATCAGAGCAGAGTAGAACCATCTAACCCATCAGAGCAGAGTAGAGCCATTTGACCAATCAGAACAGAGTAGACCCTCAGAAAGAGGCGGGAGACTGGATCCTTGAACCAACCACTTCAGACACTGACTAAAGAGCTAATGCTGCAGATATTATCAAAAAAGTAAATCTTGTATTGATGTGATCCAATTGTGGGAGACAGAAACCGAATGAGCAACTTTAATAATTTAAGAAGGGCAATTTTAATAATTTGTTGAATTATTATTTTCACAAGGCTTGACTTTTGCTGTCTGCTTCTATTTTTTTTCTCCTTTGCCTAATACCGTTCACCGACGCCAGGAGGCAATGTTTACATTGAACCACATCTACATTAGCCTTTCTCCAATCCGTCCCGCATGGTTTTTCCTCTCCACGACTCCTCACTTTTTTCCATTCCCTCCCTCTTTTCCTTTCTCTTTCTGGGTGATGAACGCTCGGTTAGTCACTGCAGATGTTACTGTAATGATGCAGAAGGCTTTCACACAATCAGACAGAACGGGGGGAAAGAAAGAGCCAGGCGAAATTAGTCAAAATTACTTTGTCATTACCCTCCTCATTGCTCCTGTAAGTAGTCTGCATTTGCCCGCGATTAGGCCAGAGTTGTACATGTGCCGTCATGTGGCTTTTTCCCCCGCTAAACCTTTGATATTCAGCGCTTTGAGATGTTTCTTCTGGATTTTATTCTGCCATTATGGCTCAGAGGAAAGCTGATTGTAGAATAACAACATGTTTCAGAGGTGAAGCTCAAACACAAACATACACACACACACACACACACACGCACGCACGCACGCACGCACACACACACACACACACGGATGTGTTAGGGATGGTGACGAAGTAGCCTTGGTGACATCAATATTTGTAAATATGTGAAAACGTGTTTAAAACATTTGTAAATATTCAAAAATATATGTTAATATGTTAAATTATTGTAAATCTGTGTAAAATATTTGTAAATGTGTCAAATGTTTGTAAATATGTTAAAATATTTGTAAATATGTAAAAACGTGTAAAATGTTTATAAATTTGTAAAAGTATGTGTAACATATTTGTAAATATGTGTAAAATATTTGTAAATATGAGTAAAATAATTGTAAATATGTGTAAA
>CAIGQV010019101.1:3335117-3355331 GCA_903798115.1 Danio jaintianensis
TCTATCTATCTATCTATCTATCTATCTATCTATCTATCTATCTATCTGTATGGTCTTCATGTTAATGTCAAATCATGCTAGCAATTTGTTAACCTACTTTATTAAAGTATGCTATTAAATATGCTATTAAGTGCTAAAATACTGTATCTGTATGGCCTTCATAACCATCAAATGGAAATGTTTTAAATGTACAGTTGTACTTACAGTATGTATTTTAGTGTTGAGGCTGTTAATCTTCAAATGAAATTGTATTGGATTATTTTTGTGTTGTACTTTACTGTATATATACATAACAGTGTACTTATAATAATGTTAAAAACTGGAACTTTATTATAAATAACAAGACATGGGCACCTTGTTGTAATGAAATATAGCGTTTTTTTAATGCTGCATTTAAGGCTCCATTAATTTTGAGGAGATCAACAAAAAACAACGCAAGAAAAGCAAGAATACCAGCAGGTGCCACTGAAGTCATGCAGACGTTTGCTGATGACAGCTGAAGTTGTTGCCTGTTCTGACTGTAAATGTGGTGGGAGTTGACAGAAAGCAGCCCCTCTAGACACAAACCACCCTACAAGATCTAATAGTATGGATTTTGCTGCATTTCCTGCCTTCTCGCTCCATTCCAGCACCTCTGCTTTTGAGGTTTAAGCCCAAAGTGGCCCGCGGCTAATTCTGATCCTTGATTTATAATCTTTAAGCCCCCGCAAAAAACGGAAGTCTTTCGCAACTGTAACCAGAAATCCAGTGAAATGAAAAATCAGCGTGGATAGATGGCATCTCCTGGGCGATGTACATAACCAATAGACAACCCACTTTTGACAACTCTCTGAGGATGCAAGTCATTACGTGAAACCAAGAGCGGGGAATATATTCGCTAAGATATGTAAATGTCTGAGACCTCCACTGCTAGAAGTGGGTTTAGGAAATTCTCAATCATACTATACTACTTTGATTCACTCCAACAAAATGAAATTGGTGCCAAGATGTCGCTCTTCAGATGAGGCCTGACTGATGGTTTTCTCCGGGGCGGATTTCATGTGCTCATTTGCAACATAAGGAGGAAATATGTGTAATAGCTGCACTGAATTTCATTCCCCCCAAAATGAAAATTCAGTCATCATTTATTCAGCTTCGTGATTTTCCTGAAATTGTATTAGAGTTAAAGAGAGAGTGATTTTTTAACACTGGAACTATCAGAATTAACTACACTGTTAGACAATGCTGCAATTTTACAGTTATTTACTGCAAATACGCTCAGGAAATACCACATACATTCTTTACAGTTCACCACTGTAATATGCACTGCATTGTGGGTCATTTAAAATGTTTTACAGTAACTTACTGCATATTAGAAATTTGCGGTATTCTACTGTTATCAAAATACTGCTGCTGTAGTTGAAGACAAAATTGAGACAGTTGATGGAAAAAAAAGATCAATTGACATCTTGTATCACAAAATGTATTTAAAATAGATTGCTAAAAAAATAAATAAATAAATAACAATAAATAAAATTAGCTAAAACATAAAAAAATAAAATAAAATGAATAAACAAACAAACAAACAAACAAATAAAAATAGATAAAAAAATATAATGTAATAGTAAAAAAATAAAAAAATAATATAAATAAAATATTTAAAAAAAATTTAAATAAATGCATAAATGCAATTATCAAAACAAATAAATAACAATAAATAAAAATAGATAAAAATGAATGAATGAATAGATAAACAAATAGACAGACAAACAAACAAACAAATAAAACAGCTAAAAATAAATAAAAATTAAAACAAAATGCATAAATAAATGCATAAATAAATGCATAAATAAATAAAAATTAAAAATTAAATAAAAACAAATAAATAACAAATAAAAATAGATAAAATGAATGAATAAACAAATAGACAAACAAACAAACAAACAAACAAATGAAAATGGATACAAATAAATAAACAAATACACAGACAAACAAACACAAACAAGTAAACAAATAAATAAAAATGTTAACTAAATGCATAAGTAAATAAATAAATAAATAAATAAATAAATAAAAATTCTATAAAAACAAATAAATAACAAATAAAAATTGATAAAAATAAATAAAAATTAAAACAAAATGCATAAATAAATGCATAAATAAATACAAATTTAAAATTAAATAAAAACAAATAAATAACAGATAAAATTAGATAAAATGAATGAATGAATGAATAAATAAATCAACAAATAGACAAACGAACAAATAAAAATAGATAAAAATGCATCAATGCATAAATAAATAAAAATTAAATAAAAACAATTAAATAACAATAAATAAACAAAACAATAAAAAAATAAATGAATGAATAAATAAACAAACAAACAAACAAACAAACAAACAAACAAAAATACTCGTTCATCATCATTTAAAAATCTTTCCACTGCATACAAGGTACAAATCAAACTGTATGCGGAAAATAAACAGAACATTACTACTTTGAAATAAGAATGTGCAGCTGATCTGTCTGTCAGATGAGTGTGGACGTTGTGTTTGTTATCTTTGCAACAGTAAGCTTTCAGTGCTTTTTCTTTCAGAAGGATTAAAGAAGATAAAATAAGGAAGCGTTTTATTTTAAAAAGAAAATAGGATGTCATGCTTTTCTTTGTATGTATTCAAACCAGACAAATCGTGGAGTTTACATAAGACTGGTTTTTTTTTGTATACTGTACACTTCAGACATGCACAACAAATCCAGAATTGTGCATTAGAATTGTATTCTACAGTAAGTGCAAATTATATCAACTTAAGTTGTAAAAAGGGACTTCTTGTAGTAAATTAAAGTCACAGTAAATACACAAAAGACATGCACACGTTTATAAACGTTTATAGTCGACTCTTGATTGCCAACGTTAGATAAGTCATATAAATCAACAGTTGAAAGGAAAAAGACTCATTCTGTAGATAGTCTTTAACTCTGTGTTGATGGTTTTTAACTGCTTCCTTGCTAGCAAAGCGGTCAGTTTTTTGGCTTACAATGTCTGCCATGTAGCAACTGCACCATGATGTGGTGTAACTGACTCTTAAAGGGAATGGGAGATGAGACTCTGATTGGTTAAATGCACATTATGTGCAAAACACACCGATAACTCATAAAGAGAATAAGGATAAGGCTTTTAGATTATGCGCTTGTTGCACAGACCGCTTTTCCCCTTCTTAAAATACCAAAAGTGTATTCTAGCACGCCCTTAGTGCTTTTGCTTCATCCAATTCAGATTTTGTGCTTAGATAATTAAAAAAGAGCCCTCTGTGATTGGTGGAGTTTTTGCACAGCATCATGGGTAATGTGTTTTTTTTCATTTTTTTCGGGACTGGATTCAAAATAAGGTGAACTAATATGATAAGTTCAACAAACCTAACAACCTCAGAACTCACAACATGTCCGCTTTTAAAAGTGAATCAGTTATTGTTAAAAATCTGTTTCTCTATGGAGAAAATGAATGGTTTTTATACTTCTAAAACCCAACTATTGCACTCAATAGCTTTGCTTTAATTATTGAAAGTCCTCCTTGAGTTATTATGAATTCATTTCAATTGTGGACTGTTAGATAAGTCATATATGTATGAACGTCTGAATGTGTGCTGTTTAGAAGCTGCTGGGGAAAATATTTTTCCAAAGCAAAGTGTGTGAAGCTCTTCAATGTGCGTTTCTGAAGGAAGCCGCTCTGAAGTAGTTTTGAAAATAAATCTTCCAGAAAGTCTCAGTCGCTCTTTCTTTTGTGTTTTCTCTGCCGGCTCACTCCTCTATTTTTTTTTTTTTTGCCAGCCAACTTATTACCAGAGACACAGGTAGCAGTTCTTCACAAACATAATATTTTCACACATGGCTGACAATAATTGTGATCTCCACAAAGCATGGACGTCTTGTCTGGTTTGCAGAATGGCGTCCTGCTTGTCTCCTGCGAGGTGGAAGAAAGCCTCTGTTTGTGCAGGTTCTCTGTCACGCCAACCTAAACATTTCTGATTGCGTTTTTTTTAAATGCCGCTTTTTTTTTTTGATCGCCTTGTTTTGAACAGATGGGCTGCTGCACACAGATAAGAAACAACCCCGTGCCACGTTCAAATGTGATGCCTGATTCTTAATAGCATCGCTTTTCTGTTTTCCCCCCAAAGTCTGTGGTGATAGTTTCATGACCTGATTATATGGCAATATATGCAAAAGATCATATTTGGATTTCACATATATAAAACATGTCATATACGCAACATACACTCACCAGCCTCTTTATTAGGTACACATGTCCAACTGCTCGTTAACACAAATTTCTAATCAGCCAATCACATGGCAGCAACTCAATGCATTTAGGCATGTAGACATGGTCAAGACGATCTGCTGCAGTTCAAACCGAGCATCAGAATGGGGAAGAAAGGTGATTTAAGTGACTTTGAACGTGGCATGGTTGTTGGTGCCAGACGGGCTGGTCTGAGTATTTCAGAAACTGCTGATCTACTGGGATTTTCACGCACAACCATCTCTAGGGTTTACAGAGAAAAAGAGGAAATATCCAGTGAGCGGCAGTTCTGTGGGCGCAAATATCTTGTTGATGCCAGAGGTCAGAGGAGAATGGCCAGACTGGTTCCAGCTGATAGAAAGGCAACAGTAACTCAAATAACCACTCGTTACAACCAAGGTACGCAGAATAGCATCTCTGAATGCACAACACGTCCAACCTTGAGGCGGATGGGCTACAGCAGCAGGAAACCACACCGGGTGCCACTCCTGTCAGCTAAGAACAGGAAACTGAGGCTACAATTCACACAGGCTCACCAAAATTGGACAATAGAAGACTGGAAAAACGCTGCCTGGTCTGATGAGTCTCGATTTCTGCTGTGACATTCAGATGGTAGGGTCAGAATTTGGCGTCAACACCATGAAAGCATGGATCCACCCTACCTTGTATCAACAGTTCAGGCTGGTGGTGGTGGTTTAATGGTGTGGGGATATATTCTTGGGATACTTAGTACCAATTGAGCATCATGTCAACGCCACAGGAGATTCGCATCATGGATGTGCAGCTGACAAATCTGCAGCAACTGCGTGATGCTATCATGTCAATGTGGACCAAAATCTCTGAGGAATATTTCCAGTACCTTGTTGAATCTATGCCACGAAGGATTAAGGCAGTTCTGAAGGCAACAGGGGGTCCAACTCTGTACTAGTAAGGTGTACCTAATAAAGTGTATTAAGTAATATTGCAAAAATGGTTACTTACTTTTATTTTTTATCCCCAACCATTGGAATTACAGATATGTACAAAAACGTTCAAATATATAAGCTATAATTTTATATTTGTGTTCATAGATGACCATCAATATATATGTAATTCCAATGGTTGAAAAAATACATGTAAGTGGGGATTTTTTAATAATATTTCAAAATATATGTTGCATATATGACATATTATATAATCCATAATCCAAATATGAACTTAAACATATTGCTATTCTTTCTTAAACGTCACTTTAGAAATATTTGAAAAATAATTCATATTTAACAGGAGAGCCAATTATTTTGTCTTATTTAACTACTTATTATGTCTTAACTACATTCATTCATTCATTTTCTTTCGGCTTAGTCCCTTTATTGATCAGGGGTCGCCACAGCAGAATGAACCGCCAATTTATCCAGCATATGTTTTACACAGCGGATGCCCTTCCAGCTGCAACCAGTACTGGGAAACACCCTTACACACTCATTCATATTCATACACTACGGCCAATTTTTAAGTTTATTCAATTCAACTATAGCGCATGTGTTTGGACTGTGGGGGAAACCGGAGCACCCGGAGGAAACCCACGCCAACATGGGGAGAACATGCAAACTCCACACAGAAATGCCTACTGACCCACCCAGCCGGGACTCGAACCAGCGACCTTCTTGCTGTGAGCGACAGTGCTAAACACTGAGCCACCATGTCACCCCGTCTTAACTACTTGTCTTATTTTAGTTAAGTAGTTTGAACAAGCAACAAAAATCATGTCACTGAATCCTTTTCAGCACAGTTTGTAATTGTGAAACTTTATCCGTCTGAAACTCCTAAATCTCTGCTAACGTGGGCTAGATTTCACGCTAAGTTAACAGCAGCCAATTGCATGGCTCTTTTGATTAAGCCCCGTGCTTTTCACAAGAGTGCTCTGCGTAGATGTTTGGACGGCTGGCTCTTGCAGTTACTTTGAGATCTTCATTCAACCTTTACCGACTCACAATTAAGATCACGGCAAACTTTTATTGTGCTGATATGATCTATGGTGCATTAGCATTCCGTAATTCCAGTTTAAGGAACGGCGACTCGCTTGTTGTTTAATTAATTTAACGCACATCAGTTCCAAAAATCAAGATATAATAAGATATGTAAGACAAGGGTGGCTATATGTTAGGCATTCAGGCATAAATGGATGTGATTTAGGTTGTCCGGTGCAATCATCAGCTAAGGAGAACGCAGCAAACAGAATAGCGATGGAGCCTAAAAGTATCACAGCACACTGCACAGCACTGATTAGGCACTGATTATGCTCATATTCCCCTCGCAATGTCTGATGACATTATGACAGGCAATTTTCACATTCAATCTTCGGCTCGGTGGAAAAAAAAAAGTGCAAATTCATTTAAAGTCATACTCTCAATTTTCTATTCTATTACGCTGCGCCTCGTGGAGTCACACGTGCTGACAAAATAGGGTTCTCCTGTGGAAACTAACACTCCGTGACTGACCCCGGGACTGTTCCTTCACTGCTTTAACAATTACCAATCCATGTAAGAAACTGAAGCAATTTTGGCCAACAGTTACCAAACACAATTTACCCCTTATAGACAACTGAAATAGATGTATAACCTGAGAACTCTAAGAGGATTACTCTAAGAAAGTAATGTACTGGAGGTATCGCTGTAAGTCACTTCTGATTGGTGGATAGCAAAAATAAAGAAACTGTGTAAAAAGGTCAAAAATGACATCTGGTGTTTCTGATGAATAAATGAATCCTTGGTAGGACTATACTGAATGCTGGGTTCCACACAAACGATTTGTGTTGGGACAAAATGAAAGAATTAAGTTCTTAGTTTTTACAAATTTAAGCGGACTGAACCTAAAGCAATTAAGTTGTTGCAAAAAAAGTAGTCTGAACAAACAGCAAACATCATGGGCTATATTTTAACGATCTAGGCGCAAAGTGTAAAGTGCATAGCGCAAAAGCACTAAGGGCATGTCCCAATCCACTTTTGCTATTTTAAGGACGGAAAAATGGTCTAACAGGGTTGTGCTTATTCTCTTAATGACTTATGTGTGTGTTTTGAGCATAACGTGCATTAAACCAATCAGAGTCTCATCTCTCATTCCCTTTAAGAGTCAGTTGCGTCTCACCATGGCGCATTCACTATTTACATGGCGGACATTGTACGTGGAATAACGCTTCACTAGCGAGAAAACAGTTAAACAGACCATCTGCAGCGCGAGGATTACTTTCTCTTTACTTTTACTTTTTACTTTACTCCTTTACTTTCATGGATAAGGAAACAGTGTTGTACGCACTCCACTGAAGACATCCATTAGCCTGCATATTTAATTTTGTTTGTTTAGCGCAGAGATTTGTTTCAAACTATTTCTAAATTCAGTTCTAATTTCCAGCAAACGAATAAATGAACAATAATCAAGAAGTGAGGTCAAAAAACTGAGTTATATCCAAACACACGTCCTATTCTTTTGCCCCATATAGTGACGCATACGTCTCCAAAACCCGACAGGTGGACAAATCTAAACTTGTTTTTATTAAAACAAATATAAATATTCATATAATAAATAATATTACTAATAATAATAACATTATACAATATATAGCCCCCCAATGTGTACGTGTTTTGGACCCGCATAGGCGCATAACTAATGCACTCTGCGCTGGAGCAGCTTTTAGTTGATCAATGGTGCGGTCTATTTCAGTTGTCTTAAAATAGCAACGCACCAACAATGCGCCTTAACACACCTCTATTTTAGATCGGCACACCCATGAGTCCACAAAGTGGCACAAATGGATTTGCTATTTAAACAACGTGGCACAAAACGTGAAAATTACTGTTGCGCTGGTCTGAAAATAGCAGCAAATCACGCCATACATGTCTTGCGCCTTATATGAAATGTATGTATGATAGGGCCCCGTTTTTTATAAATGTGCATGTAATGTGCGAAGAGTAAATAATGCATATATAAAGTACTTTTAATCTATTTTCACAATCATTTTTATACATTTAGGTGACTTTTACTGTATTAATGTAGAGTAATTGTTAATTTACAAAAATATTATGTACTATAGGGCGTCACGGTGGCGCAGTGGGTAGCATGATCGCCTCACAGCAAGAAGGTCGCTGGTTCGAGCCTCGGCTGGGTCAGTTGGCATTTCTGTGTGGAGTTTGCATAAAGCCGAAAAGAAAATGAATGAATGAATTTTGTACTATTTTTAATGTTTACCCACTAAAAAATGACATTTGCTGTTTGTTCAAACTACTTATTTAAAATGAGCTGGACAGTTGCTCTGCACATGTAGACATTTTAATTTCAATGCATATCGCATCTTTTTTTAAATAGGCAAGGCTGTTCATAATAAGACATATGAACGGAGCGGCAATAACCTCTTCCTCTCGTCTTTTCCATCTAATCATAGTTAGCAAACGCGCGTCGTGAGGAACATGTGCCTCCCGTTCAGCCACTGTCCCTCCAGCAATTACTGTTCTGACATCTCCACAATGGCCCTGTAATTACGCCACTCATATTTATCCACTGAGCCCGCGCTCTGAATGTGGATCACAGCCTCGTGTAAAACAAGCCCATAATAACATATGTGACGGCTAATAAACTGTTAGCATTCTGCGCTGTAAGTGTGTGTCATTTCCCTATCTTCCTTTCAGTGTGGTAAAAAAAAAAATACGTCCAATACTTTCATTAAAGTGATGGTGCTTGTGTTAATATGAAAACTGGCATGCCAACTGTTTTTGATGACCACAAACAATGAATGTTTACTCCGCCACTTTATATTATATATAAACAAAGTGAATGATGATTACCAGATCCAGCCAAGCTTAAAATATCAAAATAAAAAAGGTTTTTGTCGTAACCTGTGACAGCTATGCACAAAATTTTTATTTTACAAATGCTTTCTGTCAATGTTGAAGCAGAACGACAGCATAAACTACCATGACAATGATAACCTCAGGTACTGATTATGGGCTTTATTCTGTGTTAAATGTTCCCAATGAATGTTTACACTGCCATTTTATATTATATATAAACAAAGTGAATGATGATTACCAGATCCAGCAAAGCTCAAAATTTCAAAATAATGGTCTAACACCGTGTCCCTTGTTGCAATAAAAACTATCTTTCCTTGTTAAAAGGAGTTTTTGTCCTAACCGCCTGCGACAGTGATGCACAACATTTTTATTTTAGAAATGCTTTCTATTTCTCGACGTCGCAGCAGAACAACAGCATAAACTACTAAGACAATGATAACCTCAGGTACTGATTATGGGCTTTATTCAGTGTTAAATGTCCCCAATGAATGTTTACACTGCCATTTTATATTATATATAGACAAAGTGAATGATGATTACCAGATCCAGCGAAGCTCAAAATTTCAAAATAAAGCTATCTTCTCCTTGGAGTTTTTGTCTTAACCGTCTGCGACAGTGATGCGCAAAATTTCTATTTTAGAAGTGCTTTTATTTCTGTGACGTCGCAGCAGAACAACAGCATAAACTACTATGACAATGATAACCTCAGGTACTGATTATGGGCTTTATTCGGTGGAAAATTTTTGTAGTTTCACTTCCACTTCCAGTCTCATTCACTTCCACTGAATTCAGTGGTCACTTTATTCACTGGTTTTTAGAAGTTAAAAACATCTTTTTATGCTGCTTGATGTTACAAACTATGTTCCCATTATATTATTCTACTTTTTATTTATATGTCATGAACACACTTGTTTGTAGAGCAAGACTCGTTTTCTACCATTTATTATTCCTAGTCATTTCTCCCATAGTCAACTGAATCAAAAGTTCTGAAACAATTGCAAAAACGAGCGCAACACTGCAATGTAAGGTCAATAGGGAAAATCGCATTTGACTAAAGGAACTATCCTTATACTATATATAACTATTATAACTATTATAATATATATTATATTATATATAACTATTATATATAAATTTCATAAAAATAGCCCCAAAAAATATATATATATATATTCTCTTGCACAGCTCCTGTTATTATAAGAGCTATACTTTTAAGCGCGCCCCCTGGTGGTTCGGAGGGCCCTACATATTTTGTGTAGGGACCATCGGCTCCGACTAAAGCTGAAATATCCCTTTAAATTTCAATTCAGCTTGATCCGAAAACTATTTGCTCAGCATCCGAAGGCTGAGAGAGGAAATCCTGCAGCACTTTGTCTCTTTAGTTCTTTTCCCGTGTTGATTAAATAAATTAGGGTGAGGTTTGCGCCATTGATCCTGTACCTCAATTCAGGCTGTTATCGAGTGCACAGGAGAGAAGTGCTCACTACCCAGTATCCCTGATTTTGATGAACCTGGATGGCTCTGTCTGCGCTGATGAGGGACTGAGTCTGTTCTCGGCACAAACACACTCTTAAAAGCAGCTTTGGTGATTGGCTTCCCTGATGAGACAGAAGATAAGAGTCTTACGAGAAGCCAGACTCGGGCCTTCCTGGCGCATTCCCAATCTGATGACAAAAAAGGTGACCGCCAGGCCACAAAACAACACCGTGAGGGAAGAATGTATAGACTAGAGCTCCACTATATTGAAAAAATTGAGACAAATCGAGTCGAATCAAGTAATTTTCTTTCTCGGCATGAAATATAATAAATTTAAATTAAAGATAAAAGTGAAACAAACAGTGCTTTGTGGTTTTCTGGGGAGTTCAACAGTATTCGAGTACAGAAATTGAACAATCAAACTTAAAATAACATGGTCATCATTGTATAAATAGATAAAAAAATATATATATATTTAATAAGGCTACACAGTGGTTAGCACTGTCGCCTCACAGCAAGAAGGTCACTGGTTTTAGTCCCAGCTGGGCCAGTTGGCATTTGGAGTTTGCATGTTCTCCCTGTGTTGGCATGGGTTTCCTCCGGGTCCTCCGGTTTCCCCCACAGTCCAAAGACATGTGCTATGGGTGAATTGGGTTAACAAAATTGCCCGTAGTGTATGTGTGTGTGTGTGTGCGTGTGTGAATGTGAGAGTGTATGGGTGTTTCCCAGTACTGGGTTGCAGCTGGAAGGGCATCCGCTGCGTAAAACATATGCTGGAATAGTTGGCGGTTCATTCTGCTGTGGCGACCCCTGATAAATAAGGGACTAAGCCGAAGGAAAATGAATGAATGAATGAATATTTAATAATATCTTTAACTTTTAATCTTTAATAAATAATCTAATCCTGCCATGTGACTATTGCTGATACACACATTGTGATATCGATGCCCAAACGATATATTGTTCAGCCCTAATGTAGACTTTCTGTGTGTGATCTACTCATTGCACTCATTGAAGGACTGTGTGTGCCTGTGGCAATATTTTCTGCACAATGATATTGCATTGGTGTTGTGCAGGTCTCATGACACTTTTAAAGCAAAATGTTCAATGAATGGCAATAAAAAAGCATCCAAGACAACATTTTTAGCCCTCCTGTGAAATTGTAATTCTTTTTCAAATATTTCCCAGGTGAAAAATCACAGTTTTTCCTATTATATTTTTGCTCTTGAAAAAGTCTTATTTCTTTTAGTCGAGTTGAATTAAATAAATAAATAAATAAGTAAATAAATAAATAAATAAATACATACACACACATATATATATCTATATATATATGACTTGCCTAGTTAACCTAATTAACTTATTTAACCTAGTTAAGCTTGTATACTAGTATCTTGGAAAATAACTAGTTAAATATTAGGCTCTGTTATCATGACAAAGACAAAACAGTTGTGTTATTATAAATAAATTATTATGTTTAAAAATGTGTCGAATAAATTAAAAAAATTATTGTTAAACATGCACTATAAAGGGGACTTTTAAACCTATCCGCTTGTATAAAATACAGTTTCAAATACTGTTCCGCTACTCATTTGAATTGAGAAAATATTTCTTTATAGACCACTTTTTATTCATATCACACATTAAAGTGAATTTTATATAAAAATCATGGTGTACACAACAGTCTCTGGACTTGCTGCATCACAGACACCAATATTTGAACAATTTATGAAACATTTATCACTTTCTGGCCATCGGATATTAGGCATGGATGTATATATTGTGATCGTGATTTTTGAAAGTATTACAGCGTTTTGTAAACGTTTATTATTGTTGATGCTGAGTCTCCCCATACAGTTTTAATAGAGCGCTTGGGCCCGGAAGCCGCTTCGCGTGACGTCACACTTAACAAGCGGATTACAACTCATATGTACATAATATTATTCAAATATATTGGTTAATACATGTTATGTGACAGTGTTGCCTAGTTTTAATTTGAATACTTATTGATTTTTTACAGTATACTACATTTATATGGCGGAAAAAATCTGAAATTTATTGTTTTATCAACACCAACTAAAATAAAATAAAATGTCACATAAATTAAAAACTGAAATAGCCACATATTTGTAATATGTAATGTTTACTGTTGTTTACGAACACAATTGCTATTATTACTATATATATAGTATATCTGTGTGTATGTATATATATACACACAGACACATGCACGCACACGCACACACAGACACACACACCCCCACATGCACACACATTCATTAATTTCTTTCGGTTTAGTCCCTTATTTATCAGGGGTCGCCACAGCGGAATGAACCGCCAACTAATCCAGCATATGTTTTACGCAGCGGATGCCCTTCCAGCTGCAACCCAGTACTGGGAAACACCCATACAAACTCATTCTCTCACACACACACACACACACACACACACACATACACTATGGCCAATTTTATTTACCCAATTCACCTATAGCGCATGTCTTTGGACTGTGGGGGAAACTGGAGCACTTCGAGGAAACCCACGCCAACACGGGGAGAACATGCAAACTCCACACAGAAATGCCAACTGAGTCGGGACTCGAACCAGCGACCTTCTTGCTGTGAGGTGACAGTGCTAACCACTGAGCCACCGACGCACACACATACTTACTGTATTCAAAAAAAGTCTTAACAGTACAGCACATGATGACAAAATAAAAGGTCAAATTTACAAAAACTAAATAATTCTAATCAATTATACAAAATAACACAATACATATCAAGTAAAAGAACTGACAACTCCATAAATATTCTACCTCCCAAACTATATATATAAGTGTGACTAATCATGTGACTCTCTGAACAGCTCTGAAATCCTGCTTTGTGCAAAATTAGGGTTTGTAATTACGCTTTTTGCCTCTTGTAAAGTATATTCACTGTGTCAAGCGCAATCTGTTCTGAGGAACGAGCCGCTGCTGGGAAAAGATAGAAAACAAACAAAGGAATTGGCAAATCATGTCTGGGCTTTATGTTGACACGTCTGTGTGTATTAGCTGTTCTGCCGGTTCCTCTGTCTGTCTTCAGTCTCGCGCCGCAGACAGATGTTTTATTCATATGAATATGGGCTCTGCGTTGCTGGATAAATTGGCCATCTCATGAAAGACTGCCAGTGAACTTGTCAGACAGCGCAGGGGATTTCCAGAGCCACGACCCACGGCGAGCTGAAGACTGGACAGACAAACAGATCATACAAAACACCTTCATATTGTAGAGGAGAAGCACTTCACGCAAGATTCACTTTAAATATTTTGTACAATTATAAATGTTATTGGTTGAGGTATTTTATAGGGTTGGGCGATTAATCGAAAAGTAATCGTAATCGGCATTCAGAACCTATAATCGACCTAATTTTTCCAGTCGATTTTATTTCAATTAATTTCCCTTCAGTGTGTGGAGTCCATAGACTGTAAAAGATATGGACGTAGTATCCGTGACGTCACCCATAGGTTTCTGAAGAACGCAAAAGAAGCTACAAGTAGGCGTGGCCAACCGTCGCCATTTTGTTCGTGCGTCATCGATACCAAACAAGGGCAAAGAGGCGGAGCGTGAGTGGAGCTCCAGATGCCTACTAGCATTTTGCTTAGACAGGCTTTTCTTTGGGAGAAACACTTAATACTTCATTACTTGCGACTCGTTTGTGTTCTGACCACATGGGCTTGGTTGTATACTATATCAATAAAGTGTTTAGTCTTTTAAAAACACTGTTGTAATACATTGAGCCACTAAGCATTGTTCTTATGATGCTTTTCTACAGGAGGAAAACGCAAATGACTTCCAAATACTTCAAATATAGTCTGTTTTAGTAAATGCAGAGCTATTGATGAAATCCAGGCATAACACTGTATGACAACGTTTCAGATGACTGTTCTATAGCCTACAGCTAATCAATTTGTCAGATTCTGGAGTGCTTTACAGGTCTAAAGAAAATTATAAATGATAAATTATCTTAAATAATACAGCATATATAGATATGGTATATAAGTATATAATTTTACTCACCTGGGAAATGGAGGCCACTTGAATGGTTTGTGAACACAATTAAGTGGACACAGCATGCCATATTATCTGATAATTGTAGGAAATATTTCCAAAAGGCAATTGACTGTGTAAAGCCACATAAAACAAAACAAAAATACGATGTATATGCCGAGTTCAGCGGCTAATCAGCCGGAATCAGCTGAGGTGACGAGACGGCGAGCAGCGAGACCTAGCTGTCACTCAAGTGGCCACGCCCTTAATTATGCAGACTTAATATAACTTAATATAAATGAAACGGATGAGTTATAAAAAAATTCACCCCCTCACAATTGTCATGAAGGGTAATATTAGCTATATTCACCAAAACCATCTTTTGTACCAGGCTGTAAACATGTTTTTATCTGCTGTAAAATTGGCCAATTTACCATTGCAGTCAGAGAACATCTGGACTTCCTGGAGCCAGCCCCCAAAGGTGAGTCGATGAATTGCAGTTTCAGTTACTTCCGTATTGGCTTCACGAGAGAGAGCGGGAGGTTGCCGCTTGGTGGAGTCGCGTGACCCAAACATTGTATCCTGAAGGCAGTGCAGTATATCAGGATGATAATGCACCAATACACACAGCAAGACTGGGGAAAGAGTGGTTTGATGAACATGAAAGTGAAGTGAAGACATCTCCCATGGCCTGCACAGTCACCAGATCTAAATATTATTAAGCCACTTTGGGGTGTTTTGGAGGAGCGAGTCAGGAAACGTTTTCCTCCACCAGCATCACGTAGTGGCCACTATTCTGCATGAAGAATGGCTCAAAATGCCTCTGGCCACTGTGCAGGACTGGTATCTGTCATTCCCAAGATGGATTGATGCTGTATTGGCTGCAAAAGGAGGCCCTACACCATACTAATGAATTATTGTGGTTTAAAACCAGGCGTTTCAGTTTCATTGTCCAAACCCTGTATAAACATACAAATATTGCAATAGAAAGAATGAAGGAGTGAACAGATAGGTTTATATTGTTTACATCAGTATGTTTTTAGATGACTCCGAGGGAGGATTTGCAGCTGTTACTGAGTGATTGCTGGACCGAAGGAGCAGGATTATCAAAACAAGGTCAGACCTGAGGCCAATACAGCATTATTGTGGGCAGGCTATAATATAATATTAAATGCTTTTGGCAAACAGGCTGAAGGAAGAGATTGGTAGATCATTTCAAAAGACCAGTTTTACTGTGCTTAGCTAATCATTGTGTGCTTAGCTAATCATTGATAACATACTGCCGACATAACCTGAGATATTTAGTGGGCTTTGTGTCTTTTCTAATGACCAATAAAGGACAATTGAGCAATTATATAAAATTATACCATTCTTTCATTCATTTTCCTTCGGCTTAGTCTCTGATTGTTTTAGAGGTTGCCACAGCGGAATGAACCGGCAACTATTCGGGCATATGTTTTACGCAGCGGATGCCCTTCCAGCCGCAACCCAGTACTGGGAAACACCCATACACTCTCTCATTCACACACACACTCATACACTATGGCCAATTTTTGTTTTACCCAATTCACCTATAGCGCATGTGTTTGGACTGTGGGGGAAACTGGAGCACCCGGAGGAAACCCACGACAACATGGGGAGAACATGCAAACTCCACACAGAAATGCCAACTGGCCCAGCCGGGACTCGAACCAGCAATCTTCTTGCTGTGAGGCGACAGTGCTAACCACTGAGCCACCGTGCTGTCCTAAAATAATACCATGCCTTTTTTATTTCCTGAAAATGTTTAGTTTTGTATGAACAGTCGAAGACAGAATTATTAGCCCTTTTATTCTTTTTCCAATATTTCCGAAATGCTGTTTAACAGAGAGATTTTTTTCCAACACATTTATAAATAGCCAAGCTCAGAATTATGTGCCCAGGGCAAAATTTTGATAGCCAAGAAATATGTACCCTGGACTATGTGTTCTTGCAGTTTTTGTTTTCACAAATCCACTAGAGGCCCCCGTGTACATTTGTGACAATCTCAAATACGTTACTGGGACACCTTTTCTCATACGTGCCATTTCTCTTAAATCCACCAGAGGACGCTGTGTACATTTCTGCTATTCTCAATATCCATCTCACGCTTGTCCGTGAGAGAAGCTGGTCAGCTTGTTGTCATGCATAATAGATCGACTGACCCACACACCCCCTTTCCTAAACCCAACCGATAGTGTTTTTAAAACAAACTAGAAGAGAAAAGCCACCGCGGATAAGCGCGCTTCTACCATGATCTCACGCTGCTTTTTTGGGGTTTTATTTTACCTGGTTTCTGGAACCATCCTTCAACGGACTTGAACCCTGATTTGCTCCACCTCTGAAGTCTGGCGCCATTTGTAGCAAGCTACCGAGCAAACCAGTCACACCAGAAAAGCCCTGTAGTGTTTGTTTTACACACAAAATGCAGCCATATGTACCCCATGGCACATATTTCTCGGTTCTCAAAAATGAAACCCTGGGCACATTTTCCCAATAAGCCTGTGTTGGTCTGTATGGACTAAAATCTCTGTGAAATGTTTCTAACACCTTGGTAAATCTCTGCCATGATGAATTTAGGCAGTTCTGTGTCTCCAAAGATATTAGTAAATTCAAAAGGAATCAAAGCTTCAGACAGTTCAGAAGAAAACACAAAACTCTTACATTCTTCTTATTTTAGTTTAAAAATGCCCAGAAAGTGCTATGATCTCTCTTTCTCTCTCTCTCTCTCTCTCTAGCAGTGTGATGGAGGGAATGAAGTATGTGTTGAATGGAGGCATCAGTCTAGTGTGTTTGTGTTTGAAGAATTGTACTGCTGCATTTACAAGCGCGTGCTCTTCTCTGCTTTGTTTCTCCCCAAACCGGTGCACGGTGTGTTTCATGTGCTCTCGGTTTCTCAGCCAAAACCCTGTCTCTCGCAGGTTTCTTCTGAAAGGAATCAAAGAGCGTTTTCCCCTCCGCAATTAATTATTCTTTGATGGAGCGCTCGATGGGAATAAAAGCAGTCTTCATCAATAATTAAGCAGAAAAACAATACAAAACAAACTTGAAAAACAACAGCTCTTTGACATTTCTCACAAGAAACTATCTGGATTTGTGTTTGCAGTATTGTCTGTTTCTTTTTTTTTCATTGACGTTCTTCTTTTATTATAAAAAATGGCAGTGATTTCAACAGTAAAAAAAAATTAATTGTAAAAATGCTACAGTAAAAATCCATAACCTGGCTAACAGTAAGTTTCCTATATATATATATATATATATATACGGTGAATAACCATAAATTCACTTTCCCAGAATTCCCTGCATGACACTTTTTATTAGGGATGTCCAGATTCGCTCACGTGATCGGAAATCAAGCCCGATCATGCGGTTTCAGACTCGATCGGAATCGCACGTTACCTCCCGATCAGGACTTGAATATATATATATGTATATATATATTCTCATTATTTTTGAACACATCTATAGTTATGCGGTGGCACAGAGTTAGACCTCTTTCTTGACTTCACACAGAAACAGCAACGCATGCGGCATGACATCACTTTGTTGCAGAGACACGCTATTGGTTAAATGCCGCTGTTGTGCCGAGAAATGCACCCCCTTCATAGACTTTCATTAGCATTCTCAGTCTACATTAAAAAAAAAATCAAGAGCCATAATTGATTAAAACGAAATATGATTATTATTTTGAGCAAGAACAAGAAGTGAAACGCATTTTAAAACGCACTAGGTTTACAAATAAATGTAAAATAAAAATATTGACTGTACTATAGACTGATGTAATGAGCCTGTTTCTAAAATTAGGCTTTTTGGTGGGTTTTAGACAAACAGAAAACATAAAATTGCTGTTGTTTTCAACTAAACCACACATTAAACAATTCACTTTACTTAATCTCATCGGTATTGTATTTAAATTAAATCTATTTATTCATTCATTCATTCATTTTCTTTTCGGCTTAGTCCCTTTATTAATCAGGGGTCGCCACAGCGGAATGAACCGCCAATTTATCCAGCATATGTTTTACACAGCGGATGCCCTTCCAGATGCAACCCATCACTGGGAAACATCCATACACACTCATTCACACATACACAACGGACAATTTAGCTTATACCACAGGTTTTTGGACTTGTGGGGGAAACCGGAGCACCCGGAGGAAACTCAAGTGAAGACGGGGAGAACATGCAAATTCCACACAGAAATGCCAACTGACCCAGCCGAGGCTCGAACCAGCGACTTTCTTGCTGTGAAGCGATTGTGTTACCCACTGCGCCACCGTGCTGCCCCTAATCTATTTATTTATTTAAATATATATCTTCTCTAAGGGAAGGGTTCCATTCATGAAACTCACCTCAGTCACTGTCACTAGTTGTCATAACTCTATTATTATTTTTTTGCAATTTAAGTTAATTTCAGAGGGGGTGCATTTTACAGCAGGGGTGCATTTCTCGGCACAACACTGCCAAAGTAGAACGCAGAAGCAGCTTGAAGCGGAAAGTGCGAGTATGTCTGCGGTCTGGAGGTATTATAAAGTTGATGACGACAACATTGCCATAGCAAACTGTGAGATATGTAAACTTGGGATTGTCTGCCGGGTATTTTAAGTTGAGGTGCTCTTTGTTTTTATATTAGATTTTTTTTTTATGTTTACTGTTGCACTAAAGTCCAAAAGTGAAGAATTGATGTTATTTATTACTTGATTGTTCAAGCTACCACACAGAAGTGCTCTGTTTGTTAACAGAGTTGTTTAATGTTAAAATAAGGTGAATTAAATAAAAAATAAGGAACATCCTGGATCTGTTTCTTCACTCTTCTTTATTCTTTTTTTATGTATTATAGAAGTATCGGATCGGGTTTCGGTATCAGCAGATACTCAAATGACTCTGACTCGGACTCGAGGGCAATAAATCTTATCGGGACATCCCTACTTTTTATGCTTTTAATTAACATTACTGTGGTTCTTTTTAGTTTTTTTTTTTTCACATTAGTGATGTACATTTGAGTTTTATGTTAAATCTAATGTTGATAAATATTGTTTATTGCATTAGTTTAAAGTTATGTCTGTTACCATGGTAATGTTTAGTAGGGTGATGTGAATGACACTGAGCGTTGTTTGCTTCATCATATGATTTTCTCATCACCGTATGCTTATGGTTATTCTTTTGTCTGCGTAACAAAGGATATGATCTGTTGATACAGTTAGTACTTGTGTTAGTATTCCAAAATACTGGTGTATTAACACTATAAATTAATGAAATACCGTAGTTTGTCGTAAAAAATATATATATTTGATGGTTTGTACCATATTTTTTATGGTACAATACTGGCAACCACATCTGCTGTTTTTACTGTAAATTGTAGAGATGTTTGTTCAGTAAAGAAACAAACCTCAAAGGCTAAACATCTGAAAACATTTGACTACATTAAATGACTGTATCACAGACAATAATTGGTTATTTGAGAATGTTTTACAAGAAAAATCTCTCTACTTCAAAATGTAATGTTTTTGTGAAATTGTGTTTATTAGTGAAATTTACTAGAAATATAGGTATGGATGGATGGAACAGTACAATTGACAGATAGTAAGATGGATGGAT
>CAIGQV010019101.1:3365511-3384218 GCA_903798115.1 Danio jaintianensis
TCCACTAGAGGGCGCTGTCTACATTTTTGTGAATCTGAAAAACGTTAGGGTACGATTTGTTGTAAATTTCAGATGACAAATCCACTAGAGGGCACTGTTTACATTTTTGTGAATCTGAAAAACGTTACTTAGGGTTTTGTTGTGCGTGTCAGATGACAAATCCACTAGGGGCGCTGTCTACATTTTTGTGAATCTGAAAAACGTTACTTAGGGTACGTTTTAGATGACAAATCCACTAGAGGGCGCTGTCTACATTTTTGCAAATCTAAAATATTTTACTTAAGGTACATTTTATTGTGCGTTTCAGATAACAAATCCACTAGAGGGCACTATCTAAATTTTTGCGAATCTGAAATCCGCTACCTAGGGTCTGTTTTTTTGTATGTTTCAGATTAGAAATCCACTAGAGGGCACTGTCTACATTTTTGCAAATCTAAAATATTTTACTTAAGGTACATTTTGTTGTACGTTTCAGATGACAAATCCACTAGAGGTCGCTGGCTACATTTTTGCGAAACTGAAATACATTACGTACTCCGGGATACATTTTGTTTTCTTGTCATGCTTATCGTACAGATCACCTAGTGAACCACTGACCTAAACCCAGCCAATAGTGTTTTCAAAAGCATTCACAATCAAAAAGTGAACTGCAACCACATAGTTTTATCTTGATTTTTCATGACTTTTATCTCTTTTGTGGAAGCATGCTTCACCGGACTTAAACCCGTGCACCTTGCAGTACAAAACCATACAAAGTGAGCTACAGAGCAAACTGACCACGCCAGAAAAGTCATCCATTTTCATCCTTATTTTGTTGTATTTATTTAGTGTTCTGCAAAGAACTGCATAAAAACAACACTTGTCAATAATATGTCCCTGTAAATATCATTAGTGTGAAAAGGAACTAAATATGTTAGCATTATACTGCTCTGTAGTGTTCTTTTTATCTAAAAACTGCAGTAAAACACATGGTCATGTCTGAATACATCATTGCAGTTTCACAACTATGTAGGCCGGAGCACGTATTTCCAGTGAGCCTGTGCTGAATTTAAGAGTACCTTTGCACAACCTCATGAGGGGAAGCACTTTAAAATGAACACAACAACCAGCATCAAGTGAGCATCATGTGCTAAGGTGTTAAGTGAAAGCAGGCCTCCTGAAGACTCCTGCATTATTTACACTGGACGCAGTATTCCTGCACTAAATGCGTGTAATTTCATGAAAAATAAAAACAAACCAAGGTCTCTCTTTACGAAAAAGTGCCCAGCAGATTAATAATGTATACGATGGTCAAAGACAAGAGACAGCTGATACTAACGGCAGTCTCTGGTCCTGAGATTACAGTAGACAAAATGACCTACAGTCATAAAAAATTTACATCGTTGATATTGAGCTGACTTTATGCTTTATTTAGTCTTTATTCAGATCATCTCACCTGCAGTGCTGAGCCTGAAAACCCCATCATCTGAACATAGATCTATCTATCTATCTATCTATCTATCTATCTATCTATCTATCTATCTATCTAATCTATCTATCTATCTATCTATCTATCTATCTATCTATCTATCTATCTATCTATCTATCTATCTATCTATCTATCTATCTATCTATCTATCTATCTATACCCATGCTAACATGAAGTTTAATTATGCTATGAAGTTGTTGTATTCAAAATGCTACTCACATTTATCAGTTGTTGGCTGTGTGCTATAAATGTTAGCAACATGTGAAAATAAAACTGAAATGTGCTAATATATCTGTCACTAGCAAGATATATTGTCTAACCTAGGATATCCATGTTAAAATGTGACCTAGAAAGTTACTTGATCTATTTCCTTTGACTAAATGCTAGAAATATGCAATGTCAGTTGTAAATCACACTAGCTAGCAGTTTTTAAAAATGCTGCAAACATGTTCAATTATGTGAGAAATGTGTTCAAATATCACAAAGTAAAACATGTTAGCAACTTTGATGAAAAATGTTAAAATGTTGACAACTTGCTAAAACATGCTAGAAATGTCCTGAAACATGTTAACAATGTGCTAAAACATGTTATCAACTTTGCTGAGCGTTTAACAACCTGATAAAAAAATAATAGCAATATGTTAAAACATGTTAGCATGTTAAATGCTTACCTGATGAAACCATGAGGAAACCTGATAAAAATGTGCTGAAACATGTTAGCAACTTTGATGAACAAATTAACAACCCAATGAAAAATCATAGCAATGTGGTAAAACATGTTAGCAACTTTGATAAACATGTTAGCAAACCTGATGTAAAATGAGAGTAATGTGTTAAACATTAGCAGCTTTAATGAACGTTAGCAACCTGAATAAATAATAGCAATGTGCTAAAACATGTTAGTAACTTCAATGAACATGTTAGCAACCTGATGAAAAATGATAGCTATGTGCTAAAACGTGTTAACAACTTAAAACATTTGAAATGTTAACAACTTGCTAAAACATGCTAGAAATGTGCTGAAACATGTTAACAACCTGATACAAATGATAGCAATGTGCTAAAACATGTTATTAATGTTGCTGAGCGTTTAACAACCTGATAAAAAAATAATAATAACAATATGCTAAAACATGTTAGCAACTTTGATGAATGTTTTAGCAACCTGATGAAAATGATAGCAATGTGCTAAAACATGTTAGCAACTTTGATGAACTTGTTAACAACCCAATGAAAAATTATAGCAATGTGCTAGAACATGTTAGCAACTTAAAACATTTCAAATGTTAACAACTTGCTAAAACATGCTAGAAATATGCTGAAACATGTTGACAATCCTGATGAACATGTTAACAACCTGATGAAAAATGATAACAATATGCTAAGACATGTTAGCAACTTTGATAAACATGTAAACAACCTGATGAAAAATGATAACAATGTGCTAAAACATGTTAGCAACTGAAATAAACTTGTTAACAACAAAATGAAAAATGACAGCAATGTGCTAAAACATGTTAGCAACTTAAAACATTAAAATGGTTAACAACTGGCTAAAACAGGCTAGCAACATATTTATATCTACAATATAAATGAAAAAAATCAATGTGCTAAAACTCTGCATCTGTCTAATTCTGAAATGTTAAAACTACTTCAAGTTTATTGGATTTTACAAGCCAATATCAGTGTTTTTAAAAGGTTTTATTTCTTATTTATTATGATATCCTTTTGGAAAGACCATAAAATTATAACTTGAATTATATCTCATACAACTCAGTCAGCCACTGCCATGAATTGCAATTTCAAGCTTGACATCATAATCTCTATTTTCCAGCATAAAGTTATAGTATCAGCCCAGAAGAATCTGGAGACTTAATAAACATCTTTAATAATCATTGCACACATGCGCAAGTCATCTGTTGTTATAATAATAATAATAATAATATTTAATAATAATAATAATAATAATAATAATAATAATGAACCTGACACTCATTCATAAGAGCATCAGCTGACCGTCACAGGTGAGATCTGTCCATTTTCATCATCCCTGAGTGCAAAACAAGAACTTGTAGAGTCTCTTTTGCAACCAAATGAGACGCAGATGAAACAATGACGCTGTCAAGCTGTCAGTAAGGTAATGAAGTTGGCCAACACCATTTGTCTTATTTTGTCACGGCTTTTCCCCATTAGTCATAGCGCCTTGCCATTAACTCCTCAGGAACCCCCTTCACCCAAGGACACTTAAACTCACTTTCTGCACACACACGCACACACACAGACACACGCACCATGACTAAGGCACTAAACTAAAGAAACAGATGAAGAGTCCTACAGAATTAAGCAGCCAAAATCTACTCATGACTCACAGTGCTAATGCTAATGCTAATGTTTAGATTCAACGAGGGTCTGACATCCTGCATCACAAAGCCCGCATGAACAGACCTTTTTTTTTTCATACTGTGACTCAGTTCCTAGAGAAATGCAATATTAAATTAAATGAGAAAACAGTGGGCATGGCTTGTTTTTCTCTACTGCGAGCTGATTGGATGTAGTAAAGTAGGCATTTCATTCGGAAAGATGGGGAAAAGGGTTTGGGGAGAGTTATTACAACCTAACAGATTCATCCTCATCACCATTTCTGTTTGTTGTCAAAACTGACAGTTAGAGAGGGTGTGGTTAAGTGTTAGCCACGCCCAATACCTCAGACAGAAGCATACCTGTCAACCCTCACGTTTTTCCCAGAATTCTCCCGCATTTTACAATTCTATCCCGCTATCATCTCGTAAAGGTATTTTCCCGTATTTCTCCCATATTTTAATCTTTCTGAAGGGTGGCAACAATGCTACCTATATGCAACCCATACACAACCCATACACAACCCATACGCAACATCTAAACATGTCGATCTTGGTGGATTTTCTTTTCAAACACAAATTTTGTCTTAAATGAGCATAAAAAGTTAGAAAAGCAATCGAATGCTTTCATTATAGATCTGTGCATTTTTAAAGTGACACGTCTGTTATTTAATGTAATCAAACGGAAAATCTAAGGGTGCTGTTACACTTGGTTCAATTGCCTGCACCGTACCCAAGTTTGATTGCCCCCCCCTTGCCACCTTCTCGGTTGGTTTGTGTTCACACTGTCTTTTTCCTTCTGAACTTCGGTACGCTTGTGTCATCGAGCTGCTGTTTTGTTTACGGCTGTTGCTAGGTGACAGTCACGAAAGCAAAGCGCCAAAATGTAGAGACGTCCGCACAACGCGGTCATTCTGCTTTTGCTGAATCTTTTGATTTTGGACATACAGAAAGCAGCTTGCGTCCTTATTATAAAATGCTGTTGTAAAACGCTTGGCAACCATTCCACTATCTGTACAAAACAAATCTGTTTTATTTGTTTTGTTTTATTTTTGTTTAAATAATTTGCAGTGGGGCAACATAATGGCTCAGTGGTTAGCACTGTCACCTCACAGCAAGAAGTTCGCTGGTTCGATTCCTGGCTGGGTCAGTTGGCATTTCTGTGTGGAGTTTGCATGTTCTCCCCGTGTTGGCGTGGGTTTCCTCCGGGTGCTCTGGTTTCCCCCACAGTCCAAACACATGCGCTATAGGTGAATTGGATTTATTAAATTGGCCGTAGTGAATGTGACAGTGTATGGGTGTTTCCCAGTATGGGGTTGCAGCTGGAAGGGCATCCGCTGCGTAAAACATATGCTGGAATAGTTAGCGGTTCATTCCTCTGTGGTGACCCCTGATAAATAAGGGACTAAGCTGAAGGAAAATGAATGAATGAATGATAATTTTCAGTATTCTACTGTTAACACAGTAATCATGTGCTGCTACTGTAGTTGAAGACAAAATGTTGTCACTTGTTTGGAATTTATTAAATTCAATAGTACATACTAAAAATAACGGTTTTCTACTGCTAGTGTAAAATGTAAATAAGTTACAGTAAAAGTACTGCAAAAAATTGTCATACAGTAAAATTAAAATGTGGTAAAGGGCATTTTACCATAAAAAGAAGTTGCAGTAAGGCTATTTTACTGTAAGATGAAATTGCGGGAGGGTCCTGCTTCTGTAAAACACATTTACAGGCAAGTTACTGTAAAGGGGCAGTAGCGGTAACTTGCTGCACTGTTAGACATTTTATTGTATTTTTGTGGTAATTTACTGGCAGTACTGTTGTTACCGTAACTGCTCCTTTACAGTAACTTATCTGTAAATCTGTTTTACAGTAGCTACCGCAATTTCATTTAACAGTAACATGTAACTTCCTTTATTTTTAGTATTTACTACTGAATTGACTAAATTACAAACAAGTGACAACATTTTTGTTTTCAACCACAGTAGCAGCACTTGATTACTGTAGAATACCGCAATATGCAGTAAGTTACTGTAAAAGTTTTAAAATGACCCACAATGCAGTGCATATAGCAGTACTGAATTGTAAAGAATGCATTTGGTATTTTACTGGGCATTTTTGCAGTAAATAACTGTAAAATTGTAACAAAGTCTAACTGATTTATACATACGCGCAGCCTTTGCGTGGTCGCATAGCCCTTGCTGTGGCCGACGCTGAGGCGCACCAAAAAATGTAACTACACGTCACAACGACATGTAGTGAAAGCTCTGTGATTGGTCGGCTTGGTAGCTGTGACGAGTGAGCGGTGCTGAGAGCAGCGAGCCCAATGGAGCGATTGGTACAAGTGTCGAGTCCTGTGAAGGAGCTCCAGATGACAACTTTTGTTTCGTGTTTATCTTATGATTAAAGTTGTTGCATGTCCACCTCTAAATGAGCGAGTTTGGGCTACTTGTACATTAAGGTAGCGTTCAGAAAAAACAAAACACCAGCGAAGAAACTCGACACAGAGGAACATAAACACCTACTGCCAGCTAGCGTTTCGGAAGTGTTATTGCAGAGCAACACAAACAGCATGCAGAAGTATAAATGCACAGCTACGCGTAAGACATGCGCCATGGGTCACGCCAATCACTCGACGCAGAAATATAAACCAGCCTTATGTTAACGCAAAAATACAATAAATTATCTAACAGTGTAGTTAAAAGTGAACGCTGGTCCAAGAGCTGCTGTGTTTACAGTGTAAATGAAGCGCTGTGTTTTGTGAAGTGTGTGAGAGGCGTGAGCTGGTAAATAAGGCGTAATGAATCTTATTGATGTGTGTCCCGCGGCGCCGGCTGAAGGCCACCCTGGTGCAGTGCCTCTGCTCTTACAGATGCCAGGGTTCAAGCACCTGGGAGGGGATTAATTACCAGACAGATGCCCAGCAGCTCTGAGCTCCATCTGGGGAATAATGCAGCTTCCAGACCCTGCAGATCCTCCAGACACCGGCCTTCACCCGTCCATCCACACCAATCCAGAGTCTCACAGGGTTTCAGTGATGATATCAGTTCTATAGACATGTCGATATTCAATATATCGTGATAATGAACATACAGTTGGAATCAAAATGATTAACCCTCCTGGGATTGTTTTTTATTTTCCAAATATTTCCCAAATGATGTTTAACAGAGCAAGGAATTGTTCACAGTATTTCCTATAATATTTTTTCTTCTGGAGAAAGTCTTATTTGTTTTAATTCGGCTAGAATAAAAGCAGTTTTTATTTTTTTAAAAACCATTTTAGGGTCAATATTATTAGCCCCCTTAAGCAGTATTTTTGTCGATAGTCTACAGTGACTTGCCTAATTACCCTAACTTGCCTAATTAACCTAGTTAACCTTTTAAATGTCACTTTAAGCTGAATACTAGTATCTTGAAAAATATCTAGTCAAATATTATGTGCTGTCATCATGGCAAAGATAAAAGAAATCAGTTAGTAGAAATGAGTTATTAAAACTATTATGTTTAGAAATGTGTTGAAAAAATCTTCTCTCCGTTAAACAGAAATTGGGGGAAAAATATACAGGGGGGCTAATAATTCCGGAGGGGTAATAATTCTGACTTCAACTGTATATATTTGTTTTTTATAATTTTTTTATTTATTCATTACATTTTTAGAACATTTTTTATATTAATTTTAGCATTATTATTATTATTATTATTATTATTATTATTATAAATTTTTTTACATTTTCATGTTATTATTATATATATTTTTTTATTTCAGCTTTTTGTAAAGAAACAAAAGTCATGTCTAGTAGTTTTAGTTAACAGCAACAATTCTCATCTCTTTAGTATTTCGGCGATGAGCTCCACAAGTCCATTATGGATCTGTTATGAATTGTCAGCAAAATCACAGAGCAATAGGTTGAAATGTAATGCCTGTAAAACTCTGGCCCTCGCACAGGCACGGCTTACAATAATTAAGCGGCACAATAAAAATGATTAGAACTGCTTCTGACATTCTCATTGCGAGTAACTTGTCTTTAATTGCAATCACAAATTTTAATGGCACTTTTTATGTGAGCCGTTGGAAGTTTTCTTTAAATCTGTGCCGTCTCTTCAGGTGAATGAATCCCCCTGACCATTAGCGGAGCAGACTTGTGGCCGCTAGCCGCTCCAGGCTAGTTAGCTATGCAGCCGCAGCATCTGTTGAGGGCTAATGAATGTTATAACCTCATAAACGTCATGAAATTGGACATTATCCCTTAATTAAAAGAACAGAGATGCATTACAATGATTACAGTGGCACCGCGCTGCATTTGCACTGCAGCCGAGCGATCCGAGTCCGGCTAATGTTCATGATGGAGCCGCTGAGAACGGGACAGAGTCGCTTTAATGTCAGCGCTTCAGTCTTCTTCTGTCTCTGAGTTTATAGATGTCACAGAGTACACATCAGTTGTGTAAGTTCATTGCCAGTTTAACATGCCTGTTTATAAAATCTAATAATAATAATAATAATAATACGTTTTTATTTGTATAGCATTTTTCCTACATAAATTGCGACCTGAAGTATTAAAAATATTTAAAAAACATCAACGTCAGGTACTCAAATATAGAAACAAATACAATAATATATATACACAATATAGTAACTGCTATGAATCATAAAAGTGGATTTTAATATAAGCTAATACAGAAAAAATCAACAAAACAAGTATAAGCAAATACTAAGGACAAATATATATATATATGGGCGTCACGGTGGCGCAGTGGGTAGCACAATCGCCTCACAGCAAGAAGGTTGCTGGTTCGAGCCCCGGCTGGGTCAGTTGGCGTTTCTGTGTGGAGGTTGCATGTTCTCCCTGTGTTCGCGTGGGTTTCCTCCGGGTGCTCCGGTTTCCCCCACAGTCCAAAGACATGCGGTATAAGTGAATTGAATAAGCCAAATTGTCTGTAGTGTATGTGTGTGTGAATGAGAGTGTATGAGTGTTTCCCAGTGATGGGTTGCGGCTGGAAGGGCATCCGCTGCGTAAAACATATGCTGGATAAGTTGGCGGTTCATTTGGCTTTGGCGACCCCAGATTAATAAAGGGACTAAGCCAAAATGAATGAATGAATATATATATATAAATATTTCAGTGCATAAAGGACAAGGGCACAAGCCTAAGCTGAACAACCGTGATCTCCGATCCCTCGGGGCCGCACTGCATTACCAATTATCAATTCATCTATAAGCGATATCACCACATGGGCTCAGGACTACTTTGGCTAACCTTTGTCAAGTACCACAATACATAGTTACATCTACAAATGCCAGTGAAAACTGTACTGTGCCAAAAGGAAGCCCTATGTTAACAGTGTCCAGAAGTGCTGTCGACTTCTCTGGGCTCAGGGGCATCTGGGATGGACTATCACACAGTGGAAACACATACTGTGGTCAGATTAATCAGTATTTTAGGTATTTTTTGGGAGAAACGGACGCTGTGTGCTCCGGACCAAAGAAGAAAAGGATCATGCAGACTGTTACCAGCAACAAGTCCAAAAGCCAGGGTCTGTCATGGTATGGGGTTGTGCCTGTGCCCTTTGCAAAGCTAACTTGCACTTCTGTGATGGCATCATTAATGCTGAAAAGTACAAAGAGATTTTGGAGCACAATATGCTGCCTTCTTTTTCAGGGTCGCCCATGCATATTTCAACAAGACAATGCAAAACCACATTCTGCACACATTACAAAGTCCTGGCTGCGGAGGAGGAGGATACAGGTACTAGACTGGCCTGCCCGCAGTCCTGACCTGTCTCCAATAGAGAATGTGTGGTGCATTTTGAAGTGCAAAATGGGACAACGAAGACCCCGTACTTTTGCCCACCTTAAGACTTGTTTGCAGGAAGAGTGGGACAAAATTACACCTGAAACACTTTGTCACTTGGTGTCTTCAGTCCCTAAACGTCTTTTAAGTGTTGTGAAAAGGAATGGTGGTAAATCCTTTACTGTTCCAACTTTTTTTTTAAATGTGTTGCAAGAACCAAAAGTAGAATACGCATTTAAAAATAATAAATAATAAAAATCATGAGGAACACATTAAATAATGGGCTGTTGTTATGTCTTCAATGAAATACAAGCCAAAGTAAATTTAGAAATCACTTCTTTCTTTTTTTATTTGTGTTTCCTATACTGTCCCAACCTTTTGTGAAATGTTAAATGTTCTTCATGGAATCAGTCGATAAGGAACTTCTATTTCTTAAGAGCACACACACGCACACACACGCACACACACACACACACACACACACACACACGCACACGCACACGCACACGCACACGCACACGCACACACACACACACACAGAGAGACATGCACCGGACATCTCCCTGGAGTTTTTATTGTCGATGGTGTTGACCGCTGAGCTTCTGTCATGCTGTCGGTCAAGCTGCGGGGAGTTTATGTCCCTCGCTAGTTTTATGTTTTGGTGTTCTGGAGGCCATGATGATTATGGGGAGTCAGTCAGGAGGTGATTATAGTGCAGCGTCAGCCCTCCAAACAGCTGCGCAATAAAGCCGGTGTAAAAACAAAGCAAGGTGCCGTGGGTTTGCACAGCACCTGGACCAGACAGGCTTTAAATACTCAGCGCCCACTAACCTGTCCAGGGAGCTTTATTGGGCTTCATTCGTAGGTGTGGATGTTAATGCGGAAGTGTGGATGACAGGAATACTGTATGTGACCCTAGTATGAAAATACATGCATGATCGGACGTAAACTCATCCTGTGTGTCAAATCTGACATGAATAGCCAGAAATAAACCTCACTTTACACTCTAAAAATGAATATATAGCTTCCATATATTGGGATTTTTAGTTGATTTACAGTTATGAATTGCATAATGAGTCAAGTTGAGTTGACTTGAAAAGATCATGTGATTCAGCTAAAAGATTTTTTTTTACAGTGTATGTGGCCTTGTATCTGCTCTGTCTGCTGTTGATGTTGAAAATTCAGCTGTGCAGATAAACAAAGTGACATTTATTGACATTTTAGTAGTTTGAAACAATACATCATATAAGAAAAAATATACTTATATGCAGTCAAGCCCAAAATTCTGACTTTAAGTTACTTTTATTCAACCAGCAAGTTTGATTTTTGACTGGAAATGACACAGGCTTCTCCCAAATGATAATAAGACGATGTACAAAATGCATAATTGTGGGAAAAAAATATATATCTCAGCTTTTATTTACATTTGAACAACAACTGTAAGTCAGAATTTCCTAGGGGTATGAATAATTTCGAGCTTGACTGTACTGTATATATAGAATTAAGTCTGCAACATAAAAGCAAATGAACTAGCATTTTATTGCCAAGTTATTGTACCATGCTTTACAACACCAACCTAGACAATATATCACTTCAAACTAGTAAAAATGTAAATAAAAGTCATTTTTTCCAATTTTTCAACATCTAAAGTCAACACAGGCTCAATCAGAATATGTGCCCAGGGTTACATTTTTGGGAACTGTTAAATATGTGCCCTGGCATAAGTCTGGCTGCATTTTGTGTCTAAAATGAACGATACGGGGCTGTATGATGGTGCTGACAACTTCTGTTCCTTTTTGCTATAATGTTGACTGCATATCTTCGTATGGACGTCTTTTCCGAAATGATCAGTTTGCTCAGTAGCTCACCTCGTACGCCATCAGACTTGGGATGCAGATCGGACCAGGGTTTGAGTTCAGCTTTGAGTTAAGATGGCAAGCTAGGTAATACAAAACAAAACAACAGCAACAACAAAAAAGCAGTGTGAAATTGTGGTAAACACGGCACAGTGGCTTTTCTCTTCTATATTGTTTATGAAAACACTATTGGTTGGATTTAGGTAAGGTGGGTCAGTCGATATCAAGTTGATATATTATGCACGACAAGCTGACTTTTTTTATGGACGTGTGGCAGAAACGTTGCGATTGGCAGACATGTACACAGCAGCCTCTTGTGAATTTTACAAGAAATGGCACGTATGAGAAAATGTGACCCACTGACATATTTGAGATTGTCAAAAATGTACACGGCGCCCTCTAGTGGATTTGTAAAAACAAAAAAATCAATCTCAAAACTCCAATGAGCCTGGATTTTCTAAAGTTGTTGGAGGAAAAATCAAGGTCCCATAAAGCAATTCAAAAGCATAAATGAATGAAAAAAAACACCAAAAAAAAAAGAATCACAAAATACGGAAAACATTTAATTTATGATTTCTTTGACTTTTTTTTTTACAGTGTATGGCTTCAGAGCGTGACCTTGCGTGTTGTTTATGTGTGCTGCATTCAGTCAGCGGGTGACAGCGCGGCCATGCTTTATTTACATACATGAACATCTGGTGCATCTGGATGCATTAAAGTCTCAGAATCATCTGTCCTGTTTTGAGTCATGATGTGTTTCTGCTATTCGTACTGATCCATGTTTATCCCTGACTGATCTCTTGATCCACGGCTTACACTAGTTCATGTTACAATTAATTATGGTATTGTAATTAAAGCACTTAGGTGTAGGATGATGGAAATTTTATAAACTAAAATGAAAGGACTGGCAGGCAATTTATGAGTATGCCATTTTTTAAATACATAATGATATATTTATTAAATGATATTATACATTTATAAAATTAATATATAATTCATATGTTATTTGAATATAAATATAACGGAATAATTAACCTAAAATCACACTGTATGATAATATGAATGGATATAATATTTTTATATTAATTCAGATATTTTAAAACAATATATTGAAATATTATGCTAACACTAATATAATAATTAAAATGTTTGGGGGTCAGTTTAAAGAAAAGAAAAGAAAAGAAAATGACATTAAAGACATCTACCTGTATATAAAATAAATATGAACAATAATAACGAATAAATATATTAATTCATTCATTTTTTTTGGGGCTTAGTCCCTTTATTAATCTGGGGTCGCCACAGTGGAATGAACCGCCAACTTATCTAGCATATGTTTTACGCAGCGGATGCCCTTCCAGCTGCAACCCATCACTGGGAAACACACATACACTACGTACAATTTAGCTTACCCAATTCACCTATAGCTCATGTCTTTGGACTTGTGGGGGAAACCGGAGCACCAGGAGGAAACCCACACCAACACGGGGAGAACATGCAAACTCCACACAGAAATGCCAACTGACCCAGCCGAGGCTCGAACTAGCGACCTTCTTGCTGTGAGGTGACAGCGCTACCCACTGCGCCACCGCACCGCCCCAGAATAAATATATATGCATTTATATTATGGAATGTTTATTAAATATTTAAATGATGTTATTGTATTGTGCATTTTAGCATGGCTATAAAAGTAATAAACAACCAGGGTTAAAAATAAACAGCTTTTATGATAATAGCTACTATATTGTATTTATTAAGTAATAAACACTCAGCTGTAAGGTTTGAAAAATCCACTTTTATGATTTATAGCATTTACTATATTGTGTATTTTGGCATGGCTATAACAGTAATAAGCACTCGGCTGTAGGGTTAAAAATAAACCGGCTTTATGATTCATAGCAGTTACTATACTGTGTATTTTAGCATGGAACAGTAATAAACACTCAGCTATAGGGTTAAATATAAACTGCTTTAAGATTCATAGCTTTTACTATATTGTCTATTCAGCATGGCTAGAACACACTAATACACACTCGGTTGTAGAGTTAAAAAATCCACTTTTATGATTCAGCAGTTACCATATTTAGTATTTTAGCATGGCTAGAACACAGTAATAAATACTCCACTGTTGGGATAAAAATAAACCTCTTCATGATTAATAGCAGTTACTATATTGTGTTTTCATCATGGCTATAACATAGTAATAAACACTCAGATATAGGGTTAGAGTAATCCGCCTTTATGATTCATAGCAGTTACTATATTGTGTTTTTAGCATGGCTATAACACACTAATACACACTTAGTTGTAGAGTTAATAAAAATCCACTTTTATGATTCGTTGTGTTATTTTAGCATTGCTAGAACAGTAATAAATACTCCACTGTTGGGTTAAAAATAAACCTTTATGATTCATAGCAGTTACTATAGTGTGTATTTTAGCATGGCTAGAACAGTAATAAACACTCGGATATAGGGTTAAAAATAAACCTCTTAAAGATCCCGTGAAGTGCTTTGAAATTTGTATTTTTATTCAATGTTTGACGTAATCTCAACCGAAATATGAAGAGAGGGCGGGGCATAGTGTAGCCCCTCCCCTTTTTAAAAAACAGCCAATTAGTTTTTCTCACAGCTCTGCCAGTAGAGTTGTTGAGCTCAAGCGCATCATATGTGAAGCATCTTGAAGGGGGCGGGGCATGTCAGATACTAGAGATCTTTTGATTGGTCATGATTTGATGAGAAACTGAAGATATGAGGTATGACGTGAATAAAACCGTTGATCCATTTAGATGTAAGTGACAAAGTACAAGCTTTACATGTTTATATCGGTTTTATATCTCCTAAACGCGAATTTTGTCACTGTTTTGGAGCACACTAGCTTATAGATATCCTTAAAACTAACAATACTGATACTAACATCTAAAACATTCATTCATTCATTTTCTTTTTGGCTTAGTCCCTTTATTAATCAGGGGTCGCCACAGCGGAACTTATCCAGCATATGTTTTACGTAGCGGATGCCCTTCCAGCTGCAACCCATCACTGGGAAACACCCATACACACTCATTCACACACATACACTACGGACAATTTAGCGTACCCAATTCCCCTATAGCGCATGTCTTTGGACTTGTGTGGGAAACCGTATCACCCGGAGTAAACCCACGCAAACACAGGGAGAACATGCAAACTCCACACAGAAACGCCAACTGACTCAACCAGCGACCTTCTTGCTGTGTGGCAACAGCACTACCCACTGTGCCACCGCGCTGCCCCACATCTTAAACATTCATTCATTCATTTTCTTTTCGGCTTAGTCCCTTTATTAATCTGGGGTCGCCACAGCAGAATGAACTGCCAACTTATCCAGCATATGTTTTACGCAGCGGATGCCCTTCCAGCTGCAACCCATCACTGGGAAACACCCATACACACTCATTTACACACATACACTACAGACAATTTAGCTTACCCAATTCAACTATACCGCATGTTTTTGGACTTGGGAGGAGAATCGGAGCACCCGGAGGAAACCCACGCCAACACGGGGAGAACATGCAAACTCCACACAGAAACGCCAACTGACCCAGCCGAGGCTCGAACCAGCGACCTTCTTGCTGTGAGGCGAACGTGCTACCCACTGCGCCACCATGCAGCCCACATCTAAAACATTTTATTTTAATTTCATGGCACCTTTAAGCATACGATATCTGTGAATGAACAGAAGAATAACAGCAA
Organism: Danio jaintianensis; assembly: GCA_903798115.1. NCBI lineage: Eukaryota > Metazoa > Chordata > Actinopteri > Cypriniformes > Danionidae > Danio > Danio jaintianensis. The sequence continues at coordinate 3,380,719 of CAIGQV010019101.1, forward strand.
TAGTACCAAACAGTAGTTTGTATTTGCAAATCTTGCCTCCTGAGGAGAAAATGAATGAAAACCACCACTTCCCAGCAATGCTTCCTTATAAAATATTAATCTATATATCCGTCAAGGGCAGAAAGCATGTAATTTAAACACAGCCGAAATGATTCTGGGTGTCCCCTCATTTTACATTCGGCGGAAGGACCTTCAGAAGGCATTTGTTTCAGGTTTCCTTCCTTCTTAATTGGCTTTTTTTCACGTGTCGAAACTTCACGTTGGCAGTGTTTGGTTGCTGCTGGCATATTATTTATAACCCCCAGATTCTGACAGGAAGTTTTTTTTTCCCTCACTCTCTCTCTTTCTTTTGCCTCATGGACAATGATTGATTTATTCAGTTTAACCTTGATAAGGAAGGCAATAGAAAAACAAATTGCCTTATTGACACAGACGTGACGGTACGCTTGGCTCAGGTGAAGCAGAGGTCGCTCCGTTCGAGAGGAGAAACCAACTGATACACATTTCTCAAAATGATTGCCTTTCATGTCACTCATCCGCATGCCTGTCTCTTCTTTTAGGAAGAGGCAGCCATTGACAATTATTCGCTTTTAATAGCGGAAGGGGTTTGCGCTGTGTTTGAGTTGAGTCTCAGGTCAGAGTCAATATTCAAGCAACATATTTCATGGAAATCACGAGCCTTTCTTCCAAACGTTTGGCAGTTTTTGACGGGATTTCTGCATGCACTGTACAAATTTGCATCTGTCAATTTGAGTCTATTTTTACTCCTGCAACCTAAAATATGATCATATTATTCAAAATAGTAATAAACAACACACACAGTTTTCTAGAAATCTGCAGACTTCTGTGTTTTTGCTTGGTAGAAAGTAGAGTTTTCATATTAATGTAATTAATGTGTATTTATATAGCGCATTTATTGTGTATAGCCATACACCCAAAGCGCATCACAATCTTTAGGAGGGGGGGGGATGGGTAGGGGGGGTTTGGGGCTGATGGGGTCTCTCAACACCACCACCAGTGTGCAGCATCCACCTGGATGACGCGATGGCAGCCACAGGACAACGACACCAGTGCGCTCACCACACACCAGCTATAGGGGGAGTGGAGAGACAGTGATAGAGCCAATTCGGTGGATGGGGAGGATTGGGAGGCCATGATAGGTAAGGGCCGATGGAGGGCATTGGCCAGGACACCGGGGCTACAACCCTACTCTTTACGAGAAGTGCCATGGGATTTTTAATGACCACAGTGCTCACTGACAGTATAGCGTCACCTTCACTTTACTGGGGCATTAGGACTCACACAGACTACAGGTTGAGTGCCCCCTGCTGGCCTCACTAACACCACTTCCAACAGCAACCTAGTTTTCCCATGTGTCTCCCATCCAGGTACTGGCCAGGCTCAGCCCTGCTTAGCTTCAGTGAGTAACCCGTCATGGGCTGCAGGGTGATATGGCATATTGAAGGCCTTATTGGCTTGACTTTAACCCTTGTGTATTGTTCAAATGGACTTCACTTTGGTCTTAATTTGGCCACAACTTTGTCTGTGTTTCAGCAAATGGAATGATCTTTGGTGACAAATCTTATTTTGACACATATTTTGGGAAAATGTCGACAATAGACAATAGCAAATTGACTACCCTTTCGTAATGTTCGGGGCTGTTTTTGCCCCATTGACTTCCATGACTTGACTTTTTACAAAACCATGACACCAAATAATCATGCATTCGTGATTGTTGGTGGTTTTCCAGCCACCAACATAACAAAAGGGTAGTTGGGCTGTTGAATCCTTGATTCTGATTGGCTGATGAACATTTTAAGGGGTGCAATTGACTCAGGTCCAGTAAATTATTAGAAAATAAGGCATCGCTACCTTGAGCGTGCTTTATTTTCTAATAATTCAATGTACTGAAGTCAATTGCACCCCTTAAAACTTTTTTTTTACCCCTTTAAACTTCTCCTGTGTGTTTCTTGCACATCTCATCCAAAGCCTTCTGTTATGTTTTGAAGTGATTTTCTAACTGTTGTAGCGGTGAAATAACTGAAAATATTCAGCATAACGATACTGAACTGAAATGCAGTCAAAACCTGCCGGAACTACTTTAGCTGTGCATTTATCTGAAAATAACAGCACACCTTAAAATGTTCATCAGACAATCAGAATCAAGCATTCAGCAGGTGCGCGGTGTAAAACATTTTATGCAACAACTTATTCTGTTTCTCGATTCTGATTGGCTTTGAGGTCTTTTCAGCTACGTGATAAAGTACCAATGTCACCATAGGAACTACTTTACCTGTGTATTGCAATTATTCCTTGCTGTTAGTGTTATGGATTAAAGGATTAAACTGATTTTAGTTTGGCAATTACTGTGGTTGTTATGTTACATAATGTTTGTGTTTTTTACACCTCCCTTTCTTCATGCGGTCAATACTTTTCTGTGTTTTACTTTTTACTTTTCCCATGTGTCATTTAACTCTATTATACACAACTTAATTTCTAAACAAATTAATATTGTTTTCTTTGTATGTATGGATTTACTTTGGTTGTCACCTATATCTGGTTCATTCAATTTAATTAAATTAAGTTAAATTCAATTCAATTCAAGTCAGCAGCTCCTTTAGAAGCATGACTTCTGAGAAAATACTTGTGTCGAATACTTATTTCACCTGCTGTATTTATATAAAACATGAGTGTTCATGAATAAATGCAATGAATTGTAAAACGTCTTAAGTTTAAAAGTCACAAAACACAAATGCATGCACCTTTAAAATCTTAGTGCTCATCCACCAGCCGTATCGCCTGGATCATGACAATAACCGGAACAATCCATCACAACAACAAAAGATTAGCTTAGCATATTGCTATTCTGCCTGTAAGAGAGCAGCGGCTGTAATGTGGTTTCTCCTGCACTTCGCCACGCATGTAAATGTGCTTTTGAGTCGTATTTGCTTTCTTGTGTGGTGTGAAGTAGAGTGTGTGGGTCTCTATTAATCTCCCTCAGCGGACCTGCCCTCTGTGATCCTTGTTTCAACACATCTTTTGCCATTATCTTTTCTGGTATATGCTGATCGTGCCTGATCACGCCTGACCTGTGTTTAAAGGTCTCGTGAAATAAAAATAATTTTTATTTAGATGTTAGTATCATTTCCCAGTACTGGGTTGCGGTTGGAAGGGCATCCGCTGTGTAAAACATATGCTGGAATAGTTGGCGGTTCATTCCGCTGTGGTAAGTAAGGTACTAAGCCGAAGGAAAATGAATTTATGAATTAATGAATGTTAATATCAGTATGTTAGTCTTAAGGATATGTATAAGCAAGTGCCCTCTAAAAAAGTCACAAAATTAGCATGATTAGCATTATTATGTAAATATTTTAAACATTGTAAAAAAGACAACCAAAATAGCAAAATGTCCCCAAAACAAACAAAAACATATATATATATAAACATATAAACAATAATAATAATAATAATAATAATAATAATAATAATAATAATAATAA
>CAIGQV010019101.1:3422294-3432294 GCA_903798115.1 Danio jaintianensis
AAAAAAGTGTTTCAGCACTAACTAACAAACTAACTAACCAACCACGTAAGTAAGTTTGCTGTTATTTATATGTAATTCAATCAGTTTTGGTTAAAAGCATGTGTTTCCACACAAACTAACTAACTAACCAACCAAGCTAGCACATAAGTACATCAGTTTGCTGTTATGTTTTTTTTAGATGTAATTCAATCAGTTTTTGTTAAAAACGTGTTTCAGCACTAACTAACCAACCAACCAACCAACCAACCAAGCTAGTTTTGGTTAAAAATGATAAATATTTCTTGTATTTTCCATTTCCCTTATTAATCAGGGGTCGCCACAGCGGAATGAACCACCAACTATTCCAGCATATGTTTTATACAGCAGATGCCCTTCCAGCTGCAACCCAGTACTGGGAAACACCCATACACTCTCACATTGGCACACACTTATACACTATGGCCAATTTAGTTTAATCAATTCACCTATAGCGCATGTGTTTGGACTGTGGGGGAAACCGGAGCACCCGGAGGAAACCCACGCCAACATGGGGAGAACATGCAAACTCCACACAGAAACGCCAACTGGGCCAGCCGGGACTCGAACCAGCGACCTTCTTGCTGTGAGGTGACAGTGCTAATCAGTGAGCCACCGTGCCGCCAGAACAGTCAAACTTTACATAGGTAAATCCTCAAAAATCTTATTCGAAATTTTTGAGCTTGATGCTAATGGTCTAATCAGATTCAAGGATTTATGCTAAGCTAAGATAAAAGTGCTCCCGTCAGACCCGGAGATAAAAAAAAAAAAAGAGTTTCAAAAAAGTGGAGTGTTGCTTTAAATATACAGTGTACACCAAATCATCATGCATCTATATATGCTTTTTGCATGTGCATTTTTATAAATAAATTGCTAACCGCCAGCTCGAGATCTCCCATTAATAAATGCCTTAGTGCCCGCATTCTCCACCAATTAGCCTGAGATTTTCACTTCTTTATTTTCCATTAGCAAGCCAGTGACTTATTACCCACACATGTTTATGGGCCCAGATTAGCACGGCACAGTTTTATTTCTTCATCTGATAGCTTTCACATGTCTCTGTACTGAAATAGGGGATTGAATTTTCATGCTACATTAGACACCAGTCAAAATGAAGATGCCGCCGTCTCATTGCTGAAGTCTCCGGGGAAAGGGGGGACCACAGGCCTCTAGGTTTGAAGAAACAGGACCTGATTTAACCGTACAGAGCCACTTATTCCCTTTGACTTCCAGTCGGAGCATTTCTGAATTAATTTTGCTTGTCTCGAGTTTACAGATTGAGAAGAATACAGTTTCGTGAGCAGGAAAAAAATTGATAGATATTCTTCAAACCATCAATATTCATTTTCCTACGAGATTCAAGAGGAAATGAAAATAAAGCATTATTTATTTATAATGAGCACAGATGAACTAACGCAAGGAAAATGTTCTGTCAGGCCAAATACTGGTTTATTAAGAAACAGTAATTCTGTGAGGTATAAAAGTGACAAAGAAGTGGCGTTCTTTAAAGTACAGTAGTAAAGTTGTTAGCTCACATTGCTAGTTTTGTGGGGAACAATTCATCTGTGCATGTCATTAAAGAGCCCCTATTATGCATTATAAATGGTCATATTTTGGTTTTGGGGGTCTCCAACAACAGTCTGATATGCATGCAATGTCAAAAAACACTTTCATTGTCTTATAATATGCATTTATTTTTACCTAATTATCCCAATGACTCCCATATGATTCGTTCAGCGATTCATTTGTTCCCAAACCCCTCCTTAGCGCGATGGTAATCTGCACTGATTGGTCCGATGACCCGGTCTGTTGTGATTGGTCGACTGCGTTCAGCGCGAGACAGAGAGAAATGCCCACCACGGCTTATCAACAATTGTGTAGTCAGAGTGCAGAGTGTATGTGTGAGCCCAATGCAGGAGTGCATTAAAGCAATGCAGTTTAACACCAGCATATTGCTCTATTCTTAATCATAAGTAAAAACAGTGACACACATTTAGTATTACTCCACACAATGGCAAAAGCTGAACTATTTTGAAACTTGACCGCTGCACGTGTGTAGGAACAGACGGTGGCCATAACAACAACAAACGGCAGTAGATCGCGAGCTCACAAACGAGTTTAAATCCGTAAACAAAGCGGCACGCGTCGCATTTTCAACATAGCTTTAGAAGCGATATGAGAATACAAAGAGTTAACCAGATCAAGTAGAAGCGGTTACAAGTAACAAAACACAATTAAATACATAATTTTCAAGCTAGAGAAAATAAGGAGGCAACCATTTTAATCACACTTACTTACACTTGTGAAATGGAGGAAGGAACTGATCCATGAACTGTGTACTGTAAAGTTCCTGTCAAGCTCTGACAAAGTCCCATACATCAATAGTCTTTTCTGATCCTTCCTTTAACAAACGAATCCCCCGTTGTAAGCATGTAGACTGCTGAAGCACTCGTCAGAAAAATGACGGGAGCACAGCACAAGGCTGGGGCTTTAATGCTGAGGTATTTTTGCAAAAATAAACTTCAACCACTGACTTTACAGCCTCATCTTTGGGTGAGGAAAATAACACTTACTTTCCCTCACACTTCAGAGCACAGCGTCTTCGCGACTTGATTCAACTGGGATCTGCTACAGTGTTTGTCTTCCTCTTTTTCTTTCTACAGTGTTTGTGGGCGGGGCCGGGGGTTTCAATTTTCCCGGGTCTGCGCGCGAAACAAATGGGTGGGGCTTGAGTTCCGTATCGACGTTACGCAGACACAACTAAAGACTCGTTACAGCGGTGATTCATTCGAACCACTCTAAGTTGACTCTTTTATAGATGAATCAATAGTTTTAAACAGTGCACTTTCAGATTTAAGCCTTAGCTGGATATTTCACTTTACTTAGAGCTGTGTTACACACTGCATGGAAAGTCATTTTCAAAAACCCATAATAGGGGCTCTTTAAGATAAAAAAAAATAAAGTTTGCCCTTGTAATCTTTAATTGAAATCTGAAAATGCACTTCCTGTTTGTTTTAAGTTAAATTCTCAGATGACGTCTGTCTGAGGTATTGGGCGTGGCTAACATACTTAACCACGCCCCTCCAGCTGTCAGTTTTGACAACAAACAAAAATGTGAGGAGGAGGAGTCTGTTAGGGTGTAATAACTCTCCCCAAACCCTTTTCCCCGTCTTTCTGAATGAAACGCCTACTTTACTACATCCAATCAGCTCGCAGTAGAAAAAACAAGCCACGCCCACTGTTTTCTCATTTAATACTCCGTTTCTCTAGGAACTGCGTCACAATTAAGAAAAAAAAAAAAAAAACAGTCGCAGCTTCCGGTTCATGCAGACTTTAAATGCATAGGAATTTTTAGTGACTCAAAACAGCTCATCTTACATTTCTCTTGTCATTCATCACATATTTAAATCCATGATCTTGATATATTTGGTATTTGCTGCTCTTTTCTGAGTTCTTCGTAAATTTGTGAGCTCATTGTGTTGGGTCATTCTGTCAGTTTAACCCCTGGGTTTGGTCGATTCAGTTGGTTGAACTTCCACAACCTATGACCACATAATTGACACTGAAGGTCACACCATTTATTACACTATTACGGATGAAGGGACTTTTGCATGATGCAGATATTTGTACAACATAATAGAAAGATGGAAATTCAGTCTTTCAGCTAAAGATCCACTGCTAAATTGCTTGTAAACAACTGATATAGGAGTTTGCATGTTCTCCCCGTGTTCGCGTGGGTTTCCTCCGGGTGCTCCGGTTTCCCCCACAAGTCCAAAGACATGCGGTATAGGTGAATTGGGTAAGCTAAAATTGTCCATAGTGTATGAGTGTGTGTATGAATGTTTCCCAGTGATGGGTTGCAGCTGGAAGGGCATCCGCTGCGTAAAACATATGCTGGATAAGTTGGCGGTTTATCCCGCTGTGGCGACCCCAGATTAATAAAGGGACTAAGCCGAAAAGAAAATGAATGAATGAATGACAACTGATATAATGACATATATATATATATATATATATATATAATTTTGACAAAAAAAAATCACAAAAATTCCATGGAATTTGAGCAAATTTAAAATGTTTTCATTTCTTTTTTAATCTTTGCACATTATATAATTTAATTTATGAATTATTTAATGTGCAGAGAAACAAAATGTAAAAAATCTCTAAGGCTAACCTTATAAATGATATAGTGTAAACATGTATTGGTATCTTCCTCATATAAAAGCCTATGAATTATTATTATTACTACAGATTTTTTACTATATATTATTACTATAGTAAAAATACTATAGTCTATATAATGGACTATTACTATAGATTTCTTTATTGGGTATAAAATAGACCCAGCCGGGGCTCGAATCAGCGACCTTCTTGCTGTGAGGCAACAGTGCTAACCACTGAGCCACCACGCCAAATATCAAAGAATAAGCATTTATTCATATACCTACATTCTGTATCATTTCAAAGCATATTTCCATCACTATATATAGGTTTAATACTTTTTCCCTCCTGTAGATTCCTAATTGCTACTAACAATTTTCTGGGTCATAAACGCCTGCCAGCGGGAGCCAAAGCAAGTGCATGTGACCTTTTGATCTGTACCTACTTCACATGATGCGGGTCAGAAAATCCCACCCGTCTACCCCAGCTGAAGGTTCAGACGGAGATGTATTTCACGGTCCATTGCAGGAAGCCTTTGCATTTGGCCTGGTCTCTTTAGAGCTTTAACCCTAAAAGCCCAAAGAGGTCAAAGGTCAACCAATCCACAGCCCAGAGGGTCCACAAGGCTCCTGACAGACAGAAATCATCAGAAATGAACACACTGTAAAACCAAACAGTGCAATTAATGAAATGAAATGAGTCAATTTCATACAAACATTGATGAAAGTGTATCGGGTACTTTGGGTGTTCCCCAAAGTACCCTATAAGACTGTCATGAAACCTTTGTAATCATGACTTTACTCATTGCCATGAATATGTTATGCATGCTTATGACATCTATCATTAAGAGTCATTCACTCAGTTATGTCATTTTAAAGATGACATTGTTTGAGATATTGTTTTCATGAATACCTGACATTATCAAGACAATGTAACTTGTCATAAATCTGTCATAAACATGATTGTCATGAGGCCATTATAATTGTGTCATGAATATATTTCTGATCTTTTTTCATTATAAAAAACTGAATTTGTCATTAAAAATTATTTTCAATCATTAATTAATATGTGCTATTGCTAACTAACACTTTCAGTCAAGGGTGACTTACTTTTGTTTAAGGTTTTCAATGCAAATCCAATTAGATCCACTTGTTTGGTAAACAAAGCAAGTCTCTGGCATAATATATCTACTAAAAGACAGAAAACTATATTGCACGTCATTTGCATATCAAAAAAATCTAAACATTTGCATATTACTTCACTAATATTAATGAAATTAAAATAAATACTGAATAAATAAATATATATATATATTTACACACATTTACATAGGTAAATAAACAGATTGAATGATTGGCTAAAAAAATCTGCGGATTTCTGCACATGCTGATTTTGTGTTGGCCTATTGTTACTTGCCTATCATTAAGATAAGGTTGTTAATTTGTACTTATAAAGCACATATTCTGCATGATCTTATTCTTCATCCCTAATCGTACCTAAAACACCTAAACTACTAACTTTATAACTAATAATAAAGCAGCAAATTAGGAGTTTATTGAGGTATAAGTCTTAGTTAATGGTTTGTTTATAGCAGGAATTGTACCCTAAAATAAAGCGTGATTGAAAGTTCTACTAACTTCATTCAAATGTTTTAAATGAAGTTTCCACAAATGCTCATTTTCCCCTCAAATGTCTCTATCTAAATGCCTTTTCTGGAGGTTAAGCTACTGTGTTTTGTGCTGGAGGCAAAGTAAAACGTCTTTATCATTCCCTCTCTGGCTCGTATGTGTGTTTGAGTAATATTAATACAACATCTGTCTTTTTTTCGAGCCTTCCTTGAGGGCTTTTGGAGACATTTCTATCGTACCGCTAACCAGCGTTCGTGTCTGTCATGTAAGTTATGCAAGCGTGCAATATATAGTCATTACTTACGACTTTCATACGAATCGCCACACTTTATGGCACTAGGGATGCACTGGGTTTATTAGGGTGCGAACGGCGGGTGTCAAAATTGCAGCGAGATGAAATTGCATGCTTTTTTTTTTGCATGTGCCATTTTTCCAAGTCAATTTGTTGCTTTTGTCAATCCCAGAGGAGCGCTGAATGTGTCACGTCAGCTGTAATTGCTCTGGACGCCCAAAATCCCCCCGCGGCTACGACACAAAATGCGACGCTCTCTTTCTTCTGCCGCGTCCCAGCTGCTGCCACTCTCAATAAAAGCCCTAGAAACCAGCCTGCCTGTCCGGAGCAGCGGACGCCATCTTGGCTCTGGTTTTGACAGGTTACAAGTTTTACATAACAAGGAATTCGCAGCAGGGCTCCGGGCTGTCGCAGCTGATGCAGGGAGAGATAAGAAGTGATGAGAGACATCGCATGCGGCTTTTTTACGATGGGGTCTCTAGGAAGGGAACGCAGGAAGTGAAGGTTCATGTCAGTCTGCAGGAGCCCATGTCTTCAAGAGGCCTTTCTGCGCTTTTTAATTAAACCTACAGAAAATTTAACAGAGCCGAGTGCCTGATGTCCTTTACAAATCCCTGTAAGGTCATTTCTACAGTCCCTCAAACTGAGCCACAGGCCTCAAATATCATTAGTATTTTTAATCAACAAAAAAAACAAAAGACACACCAATTTTGAAGAATAAAAAAATAAAATATATTTTGTTTTTATATATATATATATACACAGTGGTCCCACGCTATAACGCGGTTCACCTTTCGCGGCCTCACAGTTTCGCTGATTTTTTGTGCGCAATTTGACATGCTTTTTTTCTACAGCGCATTGTGTTCTGCGTCCTGATGTTCGGCTGTAGACCATTGTCAATCAATCTCCTCCGTGCCGTGTCTCCTGTACAGTACAGAATGCATTCAGCTTGTCAAATTTACATAAATCTACGATCGTAAGCAGTGTGACTCTGAAGTGCTGTACTGTATGTTTGCAAGTTTTCTCCCCACAAAAGGCACCTGCGTTAGCACCCAAAAGGCAGAGGAAGATGCTAACCATAGCACAAAAAGTTGAGCTTCTGGACATGCTAAAGGAAGGTAGAAGTTACGCGGCTGTAGGGTGCCATTACGGAATAAATAAATGAAGATCAAATGGTTTTGATCTTTGGTTTCATTCTATAATACTGGACTTATTTTTAAGGTTTGAACTTTGAGAGTTTTAAACAAGAGAGAAAAGTGTGAAAATGTTAATGCCTGTCTGAGAAAAGTGTATAATAAAGTGTGCAGTGAGGGGTTTTACAGCCTTAAAACACCTATAATAATTGCAAAAAATAAAGCTGACTACTTTGCAGATTTCACCTATTGCAGGTTATTTTTAGAACGTAACTCCCGCGATTAACGAGGGACCACTGTGTATATATATAATTTTTTTTTTTCTGATTTCTTAAGGGTGCTTATAATATTGACCGTAGCCATTTTATTTTTTTATTTATTTATTTTATTACAGCTAAACTAAAATAATTAAAAATTCCTTCCAGAAAAAATACAATAGGAAATACTGTGATTTATTTCTTCTTCTTTTTTCTTATAAATGATCTTGCTGTTCTACAGAGGAAAAGAAAGTCATACAGCTTCGGACATGATGACAGAATATTCATTTTGGGCTGAACTATTTCCTTAAAGATTTTATTTCCAGGTGAAAACGGAGCCGTGGTGCGGTGTCAGCTGAATGAGCACACTTCATCACTCAAAATAAAGCCTCATAAAAACGGAGAAGAAAATGATGTTCCACTTGAAATGCTTTACCTTGCGCTGAAAGACAACCTCCTACACACAACAAATCAGCTCTGCTTGCTTATAAACAAGACAAGACCAACCGTAGGAGCCTTTTTAGCGCCGGCGCCAAAATTATGAGCAAGCATTAATCAGTGAATGTCAGTTTATCCACATCTTGCAGCAATAATGCCTTAATGAACACTGGAACTATCAGTACATTGGCTTATGCATGACATTGAGTCCAATATTCATTTACAAAAATAAGATAAAATAAAACAACACTGACTAAGCATTGAGAATATATGGGTTTTCACTGCATTTTCACCATCACACATGACAAAGGCAAATATAATTAGTATTGGCGCCATTTAAAATGCTGTAAATAGTTAATTATTTCTTTTTGATTGTCTTCCATGGAACTCTTGTTATAAAAACTGCAGTTTTATTGCATTTTATTATGATTATTGTTGATACAAATCTCAAAACTTTCCTACACTGTAAAAAACATCTGTAAATTAGCAGTTTTGCTAATATATTATTCTCCCTGTTTATTTATGCTTTTGAATTGCATTATGGGAACTTGATCTTTCTTTCAACAACTTTTAACCTTGAAATTCTTTTAAAAAAGTGACTTATTAACATTTATAATGGTTTAAATTGATATATTGTCTGTACATATGCTTCAAAAACCTTGTAATAAACTGCCGGTGCATTGTCTGCTATTTTACATTCTTATTTCTCTATATATTATTATTTCTTATAAGTTATATTATCTCAAACTACTGAAATGTCAATAAAAGTCACTTTGTTAAACTGTAGAGTTGAATTTTCAACATCAAAAGTCGACAGAGCAGAGATCAACATCCCATAATGCAATTCACAACCGTAAATAAACGAAAAAACACTTGTGAATCACAAAATACGGACAATGTTAATTAACAGATATTTTTTTACAGTGTAAATAAACAATGAAGATAAATGGCTCTCAAGCTATTTGTATATTATAAAAAATTGTATGGACACTGAAATGGTATAGTTCAGTAAAAAAAAAAAAAAAGAAAGTTGAAAGAAAGTTGGTAACACTTTAGTTTAGGTCACAATTCACGATATTAACAAACCATTAACTAACACTACTAGCTTAATGATGCAGAATACGATCATCCTTTATAACTACTAATGAACAGTTAATATCTTAATAATAGGCAGGTAATAAGCCAGTAGTTAATAGCATGAATTGTGACCTAAACTAAAGTGTTACCATAAAGTTAGTGACCTCTTATATCTTCTCAAACATCATCAGACTTCAAAATACACAAATTATGAAAGCAAATCCCTCTTTCAATTCAAATCCTGATTTCAGAAGAATAGAGAGTAAAATCAAAAAACATCAAAGACAACACAGATAGGGTTAATATGGTAATTATAAAACATCTAAAGGGTAAATAGCTCTACAAAGGTAGGAAATGCACATTGGAAATCCATGCGCAGATACTGTAATTAATAGAAAAGCTCATTTCTGACAATCTAGTCAAATGGTAATCAATCCCATTTTTTACGAATAGCTTGAATACGGCTATTAAGAATTTCACTTTTTAATGATTTTTAAAGGAGGCGTGTCCCTAAACACCACCCGTATACCTACCCCTCATTGGGGAGATGATCAAATTGTACTAAAATGTATGAATGAGATCATACACATTCAAACAAATTAGCCACTAATTCAAAAACGTTTAATGCAAGATTGTGTTGTCACATCATCAAAGCAAATCTTCTGAAAGCGATTTCAGAAGAATGTAGAGTAAAAACTCAGGGCTTCTGGTAGCACCCAGATAGCAAAGCAAAGTCCACTAAAGGAGATTTGAGTCTTCTCATATATGGCTCCTAAACTCTGGAATAGCCTTCCTGACAATGTCCGAGGCTCAGACACACACTCTCTCAGTTCAAAGCAAGAAAGAATATTTTTTAGTAAAGCCAACACACAATGCATCACATAACTGTAGGATGTGTGAGTGGACTTGACAAACCACCCGTAGGACACACTCTTCATGTCTTAATATGCCAGGCACTTTGTTAGAAATACTTCTGTGTTTGTTTCTATAACTCTTATT
>CAIGQV010019101.1:3440378-3460970 GCA_903798115.1 Danio jaintianensis
TTTCTCTACTTATTTATTCATTTATTTATTCATTCATTCATTTATTTGTTTATTTATCCATTTATTTTTCTACTTATTTATTCATTCATTCATTTATTTATTCATTTATTTATCTACTTTTTTATTTATTTATTTATTTATTCATTCATTTATTTGTTTATTTATCCATTTATTTCTCTACTTATTTATTTATTTATTTATTTATTTATTCATTCATTCATTTATCTACTTATTTATTTATTTATTTATTTATTCATTCATTCATTTATTTATCTACTTATTTATTTATTTATATATTTATTTATCTACTTATTTATTTATTTATATATATATATATTTATTTATTTATCCATTTATTTATCTATTTATTTATTTATTTATTCATTCATTCATTCATTCATTTATTTATCTACTTATTTATTTATTTATTTATATATTTATTTATCTACTTATTTATATATTTATATATTTGTTTATCTACTTATTTATTTATTTATATTATTTATATATATTTATTCATTCATTCAATTTTTAATTTATTTATCCATTTATTTGTTTACTTATGTATTCATTAAATTAATTATTAAATTATTTATTTATTTAAAAAATATATAAAAATACTTTATATATGCTTTTCATTTATTTGCATAGCTTAATAGTATATAACATACCGTTAGCCATTGTTATTGAGATTTAATGCGTTTTTTTTTTTATATTTGATATATTATAATATTTTATATTTTAGTTAAATGTATGATCTTATAAAGTTTACTACAATGGTCTTTATTTCATTTATAACTTTAAATAAAACAAGAAATATACCTCAAATGCCGTTATCACTATACAGTATCATGCTGTTCGTTTTTAAAAAAAGAAAATTTTGACAGCGATCCCATTGAAGATCCACTCTGGGTTCCCGAGGACATTTTAAGAGAGAAAAAAAATCTTAAAGCCACATTTAATAAAAGAAAAGCCATCGCTGAAAAGAAGCGTGTGAGTAGCGAATCCCTTAATTTACAGTCTTCTCTTTTAAACACGTCCCAGAGGTAAAACACCACACTCTCTGTCTGTCATTACCGTACTGTCCACGTGGGTGATAATTAATGCACTGGCGTGTCCTCTCTCTTCACTGACACATATTTCCTCATTTCGCCCATATTTCCCCATTCATTATAGTGTCATTAAGACATTAATTCCCCCTGCTGGGTTAACCTTTCACTCTCGCTACAGCAGGAGTTTCTTCTTCAGTTTCTTCAGCGACTCTACACAAGTTGTACCATTTAATGCCCAATTATGCTATTTTAAATTTATTTTTTTAATATATAGAAATCCTTACCTATACCGAACCTAATATATATATATATATATATATATATAATATCTATTGTTGCGGCGCGGTGACGCAGTGGGTAGGAGCAAGCAAGAAGGTTGCTGGTTTGAGCCCCAGCTGGGTCAGTTGGCATTTCTGTGTGGAGTTTGCATGTTCTTCCCGTGTTGGGTTGGGTTTCCTCCGGGTGCTCCGGGTTTCCCCACAAGACATGCACTATAGGTGAATTGGGTAAGCTAAATTGTCTGTAGTGTATGTGTGTGAAAGGGTGTTTCCCAGTGATGGGTTGCAGCTGGAAGGGCATCCGCTGCGTAAAACATATGCTGGATAAGTTGGCGGTTCATTCCGCTGTGGCGACCCCAGATCAATAAAGGGACTAAGCCGAAAATAAAATAAATGAATGAATGAATAATATCGATTGCAGCATTGGCTCTTTTCGCACAGTGTTCGAAACGGTTGGTTGAAGGATTTAGTCTCTCTAAACCCCACATTTATGAGAGCCTTCTCTGATTGGTCAGATGATTGAGCCAGTCTGTTGTGATTGGTTGAAAACACTCATTGAAACCAAACACTCATTGGCATTTTTTTTGTACACTATCTGTACTGATTTTCAGGATCATTATCAAAAGAATATATTTATTATGATAAATAAAAAACAACTTCACATTTTACAATAAGGTTAGTTAATGCTAGTTAATGTATTTGCTAATATGGACTTAATATGGACAATACTATTACACTACTACTAACAATGCTAGCATTTACTAATGATGTAGTTACAGTACAACTAAAATGTTTGACAATCAAATTAGGCATCAGGTCTCATTCACTGGTTATTGCGTATGTTTTTCGTATTTATACACATATTTGAATTTCTCGTGAAAACTTTCTGCCTAATTCACAACACGTGCGTTTGTTATTAAACTCATAATATGAAACATTCTTCTGTTAGTGAATTTGGAGTGTTCTAAATTAGCGCCCGCATACACAAGAGTTAGTCATTTGCATAATACATGCCCAAACCAGCTCCATATAAAGGAGCCTGATCAGGGCCTGAACAGCTATTCGTCACTCTCAGGAAGTACATCTGTCCGCTCTCTAAAGACGCAGTCACTGTTTCCATGCCTCCAAACACAAGGTGAGACACAATAATCATACTCTATTAAAGTTAGAGCAGGTGATTTTTGTTTGGACCTATATGCTGCTATATCCAAACATTCGGTTACTCGTACATTGGTTTCGATGGTGCCAGCAGCGAAAATCTTGGGCTGTGGATAATGTGAAACATGTATTGTTCTCTGATGAGTCCACCTTCACTGTCTTTCCCACATCTTGGAGAGTTACAGTGTGAAGAAGCCCCAAAGAAGCGTCCTACCCAGACTGTTACATGCCCAGAGTGAAGCAGGGTGGTGGATCAGTGATGGTTTGGTCTAAATATTATTGAGCCACTTTGGGGTGTTTCGGAGGAGCGAGTCAGGAAATGTTTTCCTCCACCAGCATCACGTACTGACCTGGCTAGGGTTGCACCAGCTGTTTGTAAGTTCTTCTTAAAGGGCACCTAGTTTACCCCTTTTTCCAGATTTAATATAAGTCTTTTGTGTCTCCAGAATGTATCTGTAAAGTTTCAGCTCAAAACACCCATCAGATTATTTATTAGACCTTTCAGAAGTTTGTCATTGTTAGCTCTGAGCATCTTGTAGCTGTTTTGGTGGACTGTGCCTTTAATGCTAGTCCTCACCGCCCACTGTTCCCACGTGCCTGTCAGTGTGCCTCAATCTCCGCCCTCGGCTGCCTCAGATAACAGACAGACATGAAGGAAGCAGATCTCACGTAACGTTTGTGAGAAATATTACAGTAACAACTTTCCCAATGATTATTTGAAGTGTTTGTTGTGGAGTTGCAACGATGAGTCACACACAATGTCGTTACAAAGTTCACGCACACACGCACACACACACAGCAGACACACACACACACACAGACAGACAGACAGCGCGCGCGTGTTTAGCTTTGCACTGTTTTTACACGGCAAATGTGACAGGTAACACATTAATATCCACTGCTGTATGGATATCCGTTATGTTAATGTACAAAATAAACCTGATTTAACGTCCACAACCCGGGATTGAAGCGTCTTCTTTTATAATTGTACTGACACGCGGCTGTGGTGATGAAGTAAAGCTGAAGTAAATCGCTGTAATTCATTACAAACATGCACTGTTTTAAACACGTGTTAAACTTGTGAAACTCACTCTTGATCACATTTGATGATGATTGATGATCACAGAGAACTGAACAGATCTTTAATTCCAGGTTGCTTTGCGCATGTCCTGTCTTGTTGATATGATTATACGCATTACTACGGAGACATGTTAATACGCAGCTGTCAATCAATTCGGTGGGCGGGGAAACCGCACTCCTACGTCAGGTTGTGGTCGGCCTCAAAATGGGAGGGTTTTGGATGCTATTTTAACGTCAGGAAATTAAAAAAAAGAGACTTATTGTCTTTATATCACCCCAATATGACTGTAGACACACTATACCTACACACAGTTCTGTCCAAACAGCTTAAAATAGATGATTTTCATCATAGGTGCCCTTTAAACTGGAATGTAAAGCCCACACTAGAGGTTTCGTAACTACTAGCTAGTTTGTAACTAAATTTGTTCCTACTTCGGTTGCACCACATGTTCTTAAGGCAAACCGTAGTTAGTAGGTCGTAAGCTCTCCGTAAAGTCATGCATAGTCGCATTGAATGACGTAAGATCCAATACAAAGCATTTAAATCCTTAAACTGCTTTAAATCTATGCAATATATATATATATATATAGTGTTTATATATAATGCAACCCATCACTGGGAAACACCCATACACACACATTCACACACATACACTGCGGACAATTTAGCTTACCCAATTTACCTATAGCGTATGTCTTTGGACTTGTAGGGGAAACCGGAGCACCAGGAGGAAACCCACGCCAACATGGGGAGAACATGCAAACTCCACACAGAAATGCCAACTGACCCAGCTTAGGCTTAAACCAGCGACCTTCTTGCTGTGAGGCGACAGTGCTACCCACTGCGCCACCGTGCCGCCCCTAGTATAATATTTATTATATATACAAATATTTTATATATATATATATATATATATATATATATATATATATATATATATAAAACATGTACATGACGCACGCACATTCCATGCCTAAATTTGTGCGTGTGCATGTTTAGAGAATGAGACCCAATGTTTGCATTCTTAATCAAAGTTATATAGGAAGTAAAGCTGGAGTTATTGATGACTTGTTTTAGGATATTCAGAATCATTTTTGTCTTTGAAACATTGCACACCTTTACATTCACAAACAACTGTACAAGTTCATGTACAAAAAGTCATAGGGGCACTTTAAATGATGGGCTGTTGGCATTGTCTAAAAAATAAACACAGTCAGTGCATATTTTTATTTTAAAATTATGTGTACAGCAGCGGTTCGTCTACATCTATGCTGAAGGGTGTACAAATATATACATATAAAAAGAGGAGCACACACGTCTCATGGTCTCAGATATAGGACAGCATGTGGCCTATATGTGCTAACGGTATTCCTTTGTGAAGGACAGGAGGTTGTGTGTTAAAAGTAGCATTTAAGGAGTCATTTATCAGCACTTATGCTTTTAGCGGCGCTACGTCTACTGTTGGAGAAACAGGGTGAATCCGTTCATCTTCCCACTGTGATAAATGGCTTTTTAGGATTCTTACAGTGTCCTTAATGACAGCGAGGTGTCAGGTCTACAGACCCCATGCCGATCTCTACACCACCTTAACATTATGGACATGAGGACTCCCGGAGAGAATCCCTCCTGCATGTGAAATCCATCTTCTTTGTCAAAACCGTGTCGCAGAATGTGGAAATTAAGGCTTTGTTAATGCATTATGAAAGCATACATTTAAATCCGTAATAGCCTTCTAAGCACACCTGCTGTTATTAACCAGTCACCGGGACTTACAGCATGGAGACTTACAGTTGAAGTCAGAATTATTAGCCCCTTGTAAAAAAATTTCCCCCCAATTTCTGTTTAACGGAAAGAAGAGTTTTTTTTCAACACATTTCTAAACACAATCGTTTTAATAACTCATTTCTAATAACTGATTTCTTTTATCTTCGCCATGATGACAGCACATAATATTTAACCAGATATTTTTCTAGATACTAGTATTCAGCTTAAAGTGACATTTAAAGGCTTAACTAGGTTAATTAGGTAAGCTAGGGTAATTAGGCAAGTCATTGTATAACGATGGTTTGTTCTGTAGACAATCGACAAAAATATATTGCTTAGGGCTGCACAATATATTGTTTCAGAATAGCAGAAACCGTTGCTCATTCACCAACGTCACTTAAGAGCTAGTCATTGAATGATTCACAAGCGTAATGTTTAAAGTGATGACAAAACAGCTGATTTTGCTCACATTTTAAGATTATAAGGCTGAACGGCATGAAATGGCATCCGTCTACAGAGATTTCTCCCAGTATTTCTCTGTTGCAATCGGGATATCACCATAATTAACCCCGAAAAAGCCAAACACTACCAGATTACTATGGTATAAATACAGAACTACAACATACAAAAGAGAGAGATCGACTTAGAATGTCGCTTACCTGTTTTATAATGATTTGATCAGCTGTAGTTTGAAATTTACGCTGAATTTTTCTCCCTTAAGGACTTACTAAGTGGTCTCTGTCACCATCTTGTGGCGGAACGTCAACCATCTTTGCTCTGCTCAGTATGACAGACTGATGGCCGCCAACGGGCTGAATCTCTGAAGTTATGAATATTTAAAATAGGCACTATCCTTATAAATAAACTGCATAGTTGCAATCTAAACAACTACATTCTCACCTACAAAAAGCCTCAAAAGTACATTATGTTGTCCAACAGCTGCAATATTTGTCAAACTGTAGTCCTCTGCTTGCCACTCGTGTGGGCGGAGTAACACACAAGGGTAAAGAGGCTGTAGGAGTGCTGATATTACTTTAATGTCTCACGGCTATCAGCCAATCAGATTCGAGAACCAGACACAATTGTCGTATAGAGCTATTCAAGCCATCTTGTGAAATTGTACTCATATTATCGCAATATATATCGCAGCAAAACAACATAAATATCGCAATGTCCGATTTTTCCAATATCGTCCAGCCCTAATATTGCATAAGAGGGCTTATAATATTGACCTTAAAAGTTTTAAATAAAATATTACAGGAAATACTGCGAAAAATACCTTGCTCTGTTAAACATCATTTGGGAAATATTGAAAAAAACATATTCACAGGAGGGCTAATAATTTTGACTTCAACTGTACATCCACACACACACGCACGCACGCACGCACGCACGCACGCACGCACGCACGCACGCACGCACGCACGCACGCACGCACGCACACACACACACACACACACACACACACACACACACACACACACACACTCTTGAGCTGTTGTTGTGTTTGCAGAATGTGACTTTGAGACTGACATTATCACGTAGCCAATAAAAGCCCACCTGTTTTTCCACCCAATGCTAATCTAATCCGGTCTTCAGTCGGCCTGCTCTGGAATTACTTATATGTCATATTCCATCACGGTGCCAGCAGTCTCTGGGCAAAAAAGAAAGAAAAAAAAGAAAGAAAGACGGGAGTCTTGTTAACAGCGAGTCTTGACAGTTTCACACTCCACTATAGTCTTTACTGACATTATACATCAGAGTCACTTTAATTGCCCTTTTCTCTCGCATGCATTTGAGGAGAGAAAAGAACATGCAATTTACATGATGGCATTATGGATTTACAGTGTGTAAAATCCCAAATGACAGATTTGGCGCTGTGTTCAAAGGAAAAAACGTCCATTGTGTTTGCAGCTCGCGTATAACCGGCTTTCAGCATCCATATCCACTGCTGCTATAGATCATTATAGGTTTTTTTTTTGTGTGATGTTAAATCCTTTGTTAAGTCCTTTGTGATGTTAAATCAAATTATGTTCATCAACCCCCCCCCCAAAAAAACATGCCTAATTAATTGATATCATGAATAATTCGGTTTATTATTTGACATTTATGAAATTTTTAGTGCCGGGCAAAACATTAATCGTGATTAATCTCATTGAAAATAAAAGTTTGTTTTTACAATTTAATACACACATGCATGCATATTATTGAGATGATGTTTATTTATATATATATAGCTATGAACAGGAAACTGAGGCTACAATTCACACAGGCTCAAGAAAATTGCACAATAGAAGATTGGAAAAACGTTGCCGGGTCTGATGAGTCTCGATTTCTGCTGCGTCATTCGGATGGTAGGGTCAGGCGTCAATTTGGTGTCAACACCATGAAAGCATGGATACATCCTGCCTTGTATCAATGGTTCAGGCTGGTGGTGGTGGTGTAATGGTGTGAGGGATATTTTCTTGGCACACTTTGGGCCCATTAGTACCAATTGAGCATCATGTCAACGCCACAGCCTACCTGAGTATTGTTGTTGACCATGTCCATCCCTTTATGACCACAGTGTACCCATCTCCTGATGGTTACTTCCAGCAGGTTAACACGCCATGTCATAAAGCGTGAATCATCTCAGACTGGTTTCTTAAACATGACAATGAGTTAACTTTACTCAAATGGCCTCCACAGTCACCAGATCTCAATCTAATAGAGCACCTTTAGGATGTGGTGGAACGGGAGATTCGCATCATGGATGTGCAGCCGACAAATCTGCAGCAACTGCGTGATGCTATCATGTCAATATGGACCAAAATCTCTGAGGAATATTTCCAGTACCTTGTTGAATCTATGCCACGAAGGATTAAGGCAGTTCTGAAGGCAAAAGGGGGTCCAATAGATACATATATGTGTGTGTGTGTGTGTGAAGAAATTATGACAAATTAGGCTAATTCCTTTACTAAATTATTATTACTATTAATAATAATAATAATAATAATAATTAAAATAGGGCTGCACAGTGGCGCATTGTATTTTATTTAATTTTTTAAACCATTTTGTTGGTGATTTTATATACATAAGGGCGGCGCAGTGGGTAGCGCTGTCGCCTCACAGCAAGAAGGTTGCTGGTTCAAGCCTCGGCTGGGTCAGTTGGCATTTCTGTGTGGAGTTTGCATGTTCTCCCCGTGTTGGCGTGGGTTTCCTCCGGGTGCTCCGGTTTCCCCCACAGTCCAAAGACATGCGCTATAGGTGAATTGGGTAGGCTAAATTGTCCGTAGTGAATGAGTGAATGAGTAATAATTATTCAAGTTAATCTATAATAATAATAATAATAATAATAATAATAATAATAATAAATAAATAAAATTATAATAAATAAATAAAATAATAATAATAATAATAATAATAATAAATAAATAAATAAATAAATAAATAAATAAATAAATAAATAAATAAATAATAATAATTATTATTATTATTATTGGTTTTAAATTTACAGACACTACATTCCATATCATTATTTGATTACGTGATTTATTCACATATATATATATATATATATGGCGTCACGGTGGCGCAGTGGGTAGCACGTTCGCCTCACAGCAAGAAGGTCGCTGGTTCGAGCCTCGGCTGGGTCAGTTGGCGTTTCTGTGTGGAGTTTGCATGTTCTCCCCGTGTTCGCGTGGGTTTCCTCCGGGTGCTCCGGTTTCCCCCACAAGTCCAAAAACATGTGGTATAGGTGAATTGGATAGGCTAAATTGGCAGTAGTGTATGTGTGTGAATGAGTGTGTATGGATGTTTCCCAGTGATGGGTTGCAGCTGGAAGGGCATCCGCTGCGTAAAACATATGCTGGATAAGTTGGCGGTTCATTCCACTGTGGCGACCCCAGATTAATAAAGGGACTAAGCCGGAAAGAAAATGAATATATATATATATATATATATAATTTATTTATTTATTTATTTATTTATTTATTTGATTTAATTTAAATTAAATTAAATTTATATTTTATTTTATTTGTGTGATTGAACTAACACTTCAAGATGGACCGCTTGTTTTGGACACACGGCTCCAGAATATCCTATAGACTTTTTATGGTATGGATGGTATCGTAGTATGTTTGTTTGGATGTTATGATGAATAATTCATCACAAGAGCCTATTATTGGCTACCTGAGTGCAGTCATCTAAAGTTCACCTGAAAAATTGTACATGCTGCTTTTTATGAGGCTTTCTGTAAGTTTAAATGACTCGCTCTAGATGTCTTTTGCCCTTTTAAGCACTAACGCAATCAAGTGTTTTTAACCCATGTTGACCTGTTCATGCAACATGGGGCGATCTGGCTCCCGCGGGCCAAAATAAGGCTGTATAAATAACAGCACCAAAAAATCGGAGGCAATCTCCTACTCACTGGGGGTCCCGGCGAAACGCTAACACCGAGCAAAAGCCTGATCAATAGCAGGAATCAGGGTATTATGCACCTATTAAAGTGCTACTTGTGAGATCGATATGTTATTATTTTTCATCTGCTGGCTATATTTAATTCTCTCATTATTGTTTTCCCGTTTCCATCAGGCCGGCTGCTCTCTTTGGCTCTCTTTTTTTAACATTTTGACCAATTGGATGCTGTTTATTTTGCTATTTTATGCTATCATAAGCTGTGCTTTTCATTTACAGCTTGTTGCAAGTCTCTTCAGGCGTTGTCGAATGGTATTCAACACCTTTTTTTAAGTGTTAGCATTGCTCATATTTAAGTTTCTCCACCATTAGCTTGATTTTTTTTCAATTAGGACACACCACTTTAACTGATACTGTTGAAGTCAAAATTATTCGCCATCCTGTGAATCTTTTCAAATATTTCACAAATGATGTTTAACAGAGCAAGGAATTTTTCACAGTATTTCCTATAATATTTTTTCTTTTGGAGAAAGTCTTACTTGTTTTATTTCGGCTAGAATAAAAGCAGTTTAAAATTTTTTTGGACCATTTGATATATATATATTTTTCTATTGTCTACAGAACGAACCACTGACTTGCCTTGTTATCCTAACACTGAAGCAAAAGGTCAGATTTTGATTAAAGATTACCTAAACAAACAGTTTTTTTTCAGTGGATTAACCTGCATTGTATTGTATTATAATGTATTATATTAAATAAAAAAAATAAATGAATTTAATAAAAAAATTTTATAAAACAACTTGAAAGCAAAATAGAAATGAGATGATAAAATGAAAAAAAATATATATATATATATATTATATGGTATAATATTATATTAAATTCTATAATTAATATTAATTTATATAATTAATATTATATTACATTATATTGAAAAATAAATAAATGCAATTTAATTAAGCAAAATAAATTGCAAAAAATAAATAAAACTACTAAAACGCAAAATACAAACGAGATTATAAAATGTAAAAAAATATATATTATATTAAATTATATAATTAATATTAATTCATATAATTAATATTATAATATATTATATTACATTATATTATATTGCATTGAAAAATAAAAATAGCAAAAATAAATAAAAATACTAAAAAGCTAAATATAAATGAGACGATAAAATGAAATTAAATGAAATTTTAATATATATTATAATATTATATTATATTGAAAAATAAATAAATGCAATTTAATTTAGCAAACATAAATAAATAAAACAACTTAAAAGCAAAATACAAATGATACAATAAATTGAAACAATATATATTATATCAAATTATATAATTAATATTAATTTATATAATTAATATTGTATTATATTACATTAAATAATTTAATTTAGCAAAAAATATAGCAAAAATAAATAAATAAAACAACTAAAAAGCAATATACAAATATTTAAATAAAAAAAACTAACATTTTATTTATTAATTGTCTACCTTAAGATTAACAATGTGCGCTTTCAAAATAAACGCATTACATTTTGAATTCAAGCAGACTTTAACAACGTAAATCACTCTGAATGCTTCAAATATCATCACACCCCCACTTTAAAGTCAACACGAAGATACAGTATTCATATGTGCGCTCGGGAGGGTTGAAATGAATGGCAGATGCTTGTGAGATTACGAAGAGTTATAATTAGGCACAGAAATACGGATGAAGAGTCTAGCACACAGAACTGACATACGGGACTGTTTGTAAATAACTGAGGCACAGCACCAGACATACTGGAATCCATAATTATGAAATATGTGGGGTTACACCCAAAATTTAATGGCTTTTAGAGGCAGCCCAATATGGACCGTATGAAGCATATGTTTGGAAGATAGAAGGTTTTTAAAACATTAACCTTGAGATTAATTATAAGACATACTGTTTTAGCGTAAATGTTCAATGAAGCTTTGATTACATCATCTTTTTGCGGAACAAAAATGAATGACTATCATAGATTTTTATTATGATTTATAGAATAAATACAGTAAATTGTCTGTAACAATTGTTTATATACCCATCCACCCCAATTAAGAGCAAAAATACTTTGTTACTGTCTTTCAATGTTAATCATGCCAAGTTTAATGATTGATTTATATTATTTTATTAAGAATATGCCAAAATTCATATGCTGTCTTATTTTTCATACTGCATGTACTGTATACCTGCTATGGATGGTTACTTCATCCATCCATATATAGATATTTTAAAACATTTAAACACTGAAGTAGACACTTTACTTGCATATAATATAAAATTATATATATATATATATATCATTATAATTATAACACATCCTTTATAAAATCACCACCAAAATGGGACGTCTCATTTTTGACAATGAAATTAAATAAAATGAAATTATATTATAAAAAAATAAATACATTTAATTTAGTAAAAAAATAAATAAAACAACAAATATTTAAATTTAAAAATGAATAACATATTTATTTTATTTTATTTGTGTGAATCATATATTATATTTTGTTATATTATATTAAACTGAAAAATAATTCAATTAAATTTAATTAAGTTAAAAAGCTAAATACAGATATTTAAATTTTAAAATTAATAAAACATTTAATTTAACATGAATTATATTATATTTTATTATTAAAAAATAAATGAATTTAATTTAGTTAAAAAACTAAATAAAACAACTTAAAAGCAAAATACAAATATTTAAATTTAATAATACACAATTACATTTTTATTTCATTAATTGTATTTTACTTGTGTGAATCATATTTTCATTCATTCATTCATTCATTTTCTTTTCGGCTTAGCCCCTTTATTAATCTGGGGTCGCCACAGCGGAATGAACCACCAACTTATCCAGCATATGTTTTACGCAGCGGATGCCTATCCAGCCGCAACCCATCACTGGGAAACACACACACACACACACACACACACTCACATTCACACACATACACTACGGACAATTTAGCTTACCCAATTCACCTATAGTGCATGTCTTTGGACTTGTGGGGGAAACGGGAGTACCCGGAGGAAACCCACGCGAACACGGGGAGAACATGCAAACTCCTCACAGAAATGCCAACTGACCCAGCGAGGGCTCGAACCAGCGACCTTCTTGCTGTGAGGCGATTGTGCTACCCACTGCGCCACCGTGACACCCTGAATCATATTTTATATTATATTAAAGTAAAAAAATAAGTCCATTTAATTTAAGGTAAAAACAATAGCAAAATATAGATATAATTTTTTTTTTATTTAATAAAACATTCAATTTAATATGAATTATATTATAAAATGAAATTATATTATATTGAACAAAATAAATACATTTAATTTAGTTAAAAAACTAAATAAAACTACTGCAAAAAACAAATATTTAAATAAAAAAATTTATTTAATTTTCATTTTATTTGTGTGAATCATATTATATTAAATTGAAAAATAACTCAATTAAATTAAGTAAAAAAAAGTTAAAAGGAAAATACAAATATTTATTTTTTTAACTTATTTTATTTGTGTGGATCATATATTATATTATATTAAAGTGAATAATAAATCAATTAAATGTAAGTTTAAAAAGCTAAATATAGATATTTAAATGTTTTAATTAATAAAACATTTAATTTAATATACATTATTTAATATTTTATTATATTAAAAAATAAACTTTAATTGTGTAAAAGAAAAACTAAATACACATAAATTATTTAAAAAAAATAATAAAACATATTTAATTTAATGTATTATAATATATTATTAAAAAATAAAACAACTTAAAAGCAAAATTCAAATGTTTTAATTTTAAAATTAATAAAAAATTTAATTCATTTTTATTGTATTAACTTTATTTTATTTGTCTGAATCATGTTATAGTATATTAAATTGAAAAATAAATCAATTAAATTTAAGTAAGTTAAAAAGCAACATATAGATATTTAGATGTATAAATTAATTTAAAATGTAAAATTAATAAAACATTTAATTTAATATGAATTATGTTATATTTTATTATATTTAAAAATAAACATTTTAATTTTATAATTTTTTTAATTTTAGTTAAAAAACAAAATAACCAAAAAGCAAAATACAAATAAATTAATACAACATATTTAAGTTTTTATATTATATTATATTTTATTATATTAAAAAATAAACAAATTTAATTTAATTAAAAACAAAATAACCTAAAAGCAAAATACAAATAAATTAATAAAAAACAATTATAAGACATATTTAATTTAATGTATTTTTTTCCCCCTATTTTTAATTGTGTGAATCATTTACATGCAAATAATAATGCATTATGACCACTTTACCCTCGACTTAAAGTGCTCACATTAAAAGCCACATAGCAGATCAAAAGTTAAGCATTGCAACTTAAAGCTAATCAAGTAAAAAATATATATTGTTATCCAAGATAAAACATACAATGCAATTAATACGCAATTTGATCAGATCTCTCCAGCCGAATGCAGTCTTGCTAAAAAAATAAAGCAGGCCTGAGAGAATCCTTCTCCATGTTTCCTTGAATCACAAGCTTGTTTTTCATTCCTGAAAGCGCACTACACTTCTGTCCTCCAAAACAGCTCATCATAATGTCAGGTAACCCTATAGAGATTCAGTGCAGTTTAACAGCAAACTTTTCTCCTTAAGAAGAAGCAATGCATTTATTGTCTGATGGCCAGCGGAGCCGCTTGTGCATTTACAGCAAGCAGAAACTATATTTTTAGCCCGAGTAACAAGGAGATTGAAAATTGAGTCAAGGAGAGAGGGGGAATAAAGGAGAACGAGTGTACTAAGCTGGACTGACAGACTCCATTGTAAGAAGAGGAGAGAAGAGAGCCTGTATTTTTTTTTTTATCCGTCTAAAGTACAGAAAGAGATAGAGTTTCTATAGAGGACACATACTGTATACTGGAGACGCACATTTCTGGAGCTGCTGTTTAGAGGAATGTTGATACGGTACATACACTTGACAGGGTGCGTTTGGCTTGCATTAAATTGGATTTGCCCACTACTTCTTTTGTTGTTAAAATAAAAAAAACATATGCTTGTGGATGTTTTTTTTTTTTTTTCTCTATGTATATAAAACTCATTCATTCATTCAATCATTCATTCATTTTCTTTTCGGCTTAGTCCCTTTATTAATCAGGGGTCGCCACAACAGAATGAACCGCCAACTTATCCAGCATATGTTTAACACAGCGGATGCCCTTCCGGCTGCAACCCATCACTGGGAAACACCCATACACTCTCATTCACACACATACACTACGGACAACTTAGCTTACCCAATTCACCTATAGCGCATGTGTTTGGACTTGTGGGGGAAACCGGAGCACCCGGAGGAAACCTACGCCAACCTGAGAAGAACATGCAAACTCCACACAGAAACGCCAACTGACCCAGCCGAGGCTCGAACCAGCGACCTTCTTGCTGTGAGGCGACAGCGCTACCCACTGCGCTGCCCTTATGTATATAAAATCACCAACAAAATGGTTTAAAAAATAAAATAAAATACAATTTAATTGAATTATGAAATAAAATAGTTTAGATAAAATAAAATAATTCATTCATTTTCCTTCGGCTTAGTCCGTTTATTCATGAGGGGTCGCCACAGCAGAATGAACCGCCAACTATTCCAGCATATGTTTTACACAGCGGATGCCCTTCCAGCTGCAACCCAGTACTGGGAAACATCCAAATATGCTGGATAAGTTGATGGTTCATTCCGCTGTGGCGACCCCTGATGAATAAAGGGACTAAGCCGAAGGAAAATGAATGAATGAGTTTAGCCAAACAAAAAAATCATACAAATAAATAAAATTTTACAATTATTAGTTTAAATGTAAAATTTGATACAGTACAAAAACTTGACAGTGAGGAGTTGGTTTTGCATTAAATTGGATTTGCTCACTACTTTTAATTGTTTTTAAATGTTTTATTACTCTACTATTATTATTTTTTTTGTTAAAATAAAGTGTTTACTTGTGGATAATGTTTTTTTTCCCCCCCTATGTATATAAAATCATCACCAAGGTTTAACCATGGTTTAAATGTAATTAAATAAAATACATTTAATTTCATAAAATTAAATTAATAAATACAACAATTATATAAATAAAAATTACAAATAATTACAAATGTAAATGTTTTTTTTTTATTTTTTATTAAATTACGTTTAAATATAAATTTAACAAAATAAAGCAGTTTAGCCAAAAGAAAAATACTACTAAATACAATTTTTAATTATTAGTTCAAAATGTAAAAGTTGATAAAGTACATAAACTTGACAGGGTGCGTTTGATTGGCATTGATATGGATTTGCCCACTACTTCTTTTCATTTTTTAATTAAATTTAAACAAAAAAAGATAATGCTTTTCTTCTATGCAGCCTATATAAAATCAAACCCAAAAATGGTTTAAATAAAAAAAAAAAACAATAAAAAAAACTTACATTTTATTTTTAACTAAATAAAACAGTTTAACCAAATTATTCATTCATTCATTTTCTTTTCTTAATCCCTTAATTAATCTGGGGTCGCCACAGCGGATTGAACCGCCAACTTATCCAGCATATGTTTTACGCAGCGGATGCCCTTCCAGCTGCAACCCATCACTGGGAAACATCCATACACACTCATTCACACACATACAATACAGACAATTTAGCTTACCCAATTCACCTGTACTGCATGTCTTTGGACTTGTGGGGGAAACCGGAGCACCCGGAGGAAACCCACGCGAACACGGGGAGAACATGCAAACTCCACACAGAAATGCCAACTGACCCAGCTGAGGCTCGAACCAGTGACCTTCTTGCTGTGACGCGAACGTGCTACCCACTGTGCCACCGTGCAGCCCAAAACCAAATTAATGTGATTTTAAAATAATCACCAAAATAGTTTCAATTTAATTTATTTAAACAAAAATTAATTAATTAAATTAATGTAAATGTAATTTACTTTGATTAAACTAAATAAAAATTATTTAGCTAAAAGCAAAACACAAATAAATATCATTTTTTATTTTAATTTAATAAAAATATATTTAGCTTTATTTTATTTTAATTAGTGCAAATCAATGTAACGCAAATGTTAATTATGACCACTTTACACTTGGCTTTAACATGCATTTTCTGTGACAGGATCAGACTGATCACATTAAAAGCCATGCAGTGCAAAAAAAAAAAAAAAAAAAGGTCTTTTCTGACTCTGCACGTTTAGAAGAAAGTAGATACAGTAAATAAACCTGACAGGGTGTGTTTGGCTTCCTTTAAATTGGATTTGCCCACTACTTTTTTCATTTTTTACATTTTTGTTCAAAAAAAGAGAATCAAACCCCTCTGCATGCGGCTCTTGAAAATGCAAGCAAAGTAACATATTGTGCAGTTTGTTTTGGGGTTCAGAGAAGCTGTGCTAAAGACACGGAGAGCTGGACTAGATTTCTTACTGTGGAAAAAAGTTAAAAGCACAGCTGTCAGATCACAGGGAACAGACCAGAACATGAGGAGCATCTCACCTCAGGGTGTACGAGTAAAAAAGCAGACCGGCTGATAAGAGCTGAACTCACTAAAAGTAAAAGATGAAAGTTTTGAGAGCAGCTTGAACCCTGAATTAACCCAGATGATCAAACAAGATCTTTCTCAAATACTTGATTCAAACTTTTATGAAATATTTCTGTGTAACATTTGATAAACTGTTTTACTGAGCAACGGCAAAAAGCGAAGACTTCCTATACATACAGCTGAGGTCAAAATTAGGAGCCGTCGTCTGAAAAAAAATTTTATTGTAGAAAAAAACACACTTGAAATTTAACATGAAATTACCCTTTTTTTTTTTTTTTTTACATTTTAACTCTTCCCCCTCCCTCCCTTAAAGCATCCACATTCAGTTGAACAGGAAAATGTATTGTTATACATGGGCTAAGGCAAATAAAAACATATACTGTATTCCACATACAAAAATACACACGTACACATATC
The DNA here is from genome assembly GCA_903798115.1 of Danio jaintianensis. Lineage (NCBI taxonomy): Eukaryota > Metazoa > Chordata > Actinopteri > Cypriniformes > Danionidae > Danio > Danio jaintianensis. The sequence continues at coordinate 3,458,130 of CAIGQV010019101.1, forward strand.
AATCAATTAATCAGTAGATTGAGAGGTATTTGCTTGTGCCATTGTATGGTTTTATTCCAAAAATTGTATAAACAGATCCCAAATTGTATGGTACTCCTTTAATTTGCCCTTTATACTGTAGATGATTCTTTCCAGTGCAATGTAATGTGTCAAATCTTTCAGCCAGTGGTCAATGGATGGACTTTCTATGTTCTTTTAATATAGTGCTATCAAACGCCTTGCAATAACAAGACCAGAGTTGGGTGTAACGCATTTTGGGGAACGCAGAAATGTAACGCATTACATTTTAAATTCGTGTAATCTGATTACAGTTACTAAAATCAATGTAATTGCGTTACATACGTTACAAATATAGTTTTTAGAAGAAAAAAACTGCTTCTTTTAAATCATGTTGTCAGTTAATAAGCATGTGGTTTTACATTGCTGGAGAACGCGAGCTGAAATAGCTGCTGACGAGAGCGGCTGCTTCTTCAAGTGGAAATACAGACATAAATAAACATAATGTGCTCTGATTCGCGGATCGGCTCCACATCACCAGGAAATGCGTCACGCCCCTACAAGCATGCGCTTTTGCGCTGTGTAATACTGTCAGTCAGAGTAACTGTTAGACGTATCAGTTTGAGCCTGACAGAAAATGAAGAGCACACAGTTGAACCTCACACCTGCTCTATAAAATAAAACCTGACAAGTGTCTTTCACATATATTCGGGTTATAAGCATGTGTAAGTAATATGAAATGTTCACATATTTTTTGCGAGCTCATTATTTGAGCTGTAGAACGCTCGGAAAGCAGCCGCATAGAGAGACACGCATAGAGAGACAGTGCAGCGCTGGTGAAGATTGTGGCTGTTTACAGCGGTTTGACGGATAAATATGAATTTGTAGCTAAACTGTTAATGGTGCCAAACAGCATTTCCCGTTGTTTACATCCTTGTTTATGTCCTCGCTACAACATACCATTAACGCTAGAAACTATGCATGTCATAGATCAACTTTTTAACAAATAATAATACTTACAGGTTGTCGCTCACAATCCACAGCTTCTTCTATTATGGTTGGAGCTGCTCCTTCTTTGAGGAGTTTTTAGCCGAATCCAGCACTGAACTGGGAGAGATTCTGGAAGTTCTCCTTTGTCAAATGCTAGAGCTTTATATTTTTTATAATTCTCTGGAACATAATTAAAATTAAATTGTAAGCACTTCTCTCTTTGTGTGGTGTCCTTTGGAAGCCCAAATACAGAAACAGAAGAAGCTCTGCGGACTGAAAAAAATGATGTCTGCAAAATTGTTGCAAGGAATTTATATGTGTTGAATTTAAACAAACAAATTAAATTTAGTAATGTTCAACTTAATTTGTTTAAATTCAGCCCAAATAAATAGTTTACAACCACGTAACTTAAAAACATTTAGTAAATCCAAGGATTAATTTTTGAATCATTTTTTTTCAGTGCTTGGAAATAGCAGCGTTTGGACGGCATTTTAGCTTTCTCTGCTATAACATTACAGCGCCTCTGGCCACGCCCCTTCGCTGCATGGCGTGTATGCACGTGGTGAATGCGTGTAACCTGAAGCGTCACTAACCCGGATGTATTTTTTTTGTAGTCCCCAAACTTCGTTTGCTGCAGGTTTTGCTAAGCTAACTCTGTAAAAACCAATGTCTCCCTTTGCATTGAACTTTGAGCGTCTTACATTCAGAGATGTTGTTTATGTTCACACCGCTACATTACACATCAACTAAAGTTTCAAATATGATATCATAGTGGACCACCCCTTTAAATTCAACACGTAAATTGTTTGCAACAATTTTTTTAAAAACAATTTTTAAAGGTTAATATTATTAGCCCCCTTAAGATATTTTTTTTCCCGATTGTCTACAGAACAAACCACCTGTTGTCCTAACCTTAACCTTGTTAAGTCTTTAAATTGCACTTTAAGCTGAATACGAGTGTCTTTCAAAATAGGTAGAAAAATACTATGTACTGTCATGAGTTTGTAATTACAGACCTCTTAAAACACAGTTGCTTTGTGAAAAATGCCATGTACTGCTCTCAATATGGACTGTCATTAAAAAATAGTGTGATTTTTCTGTAAAGCTGCTTTAAAGAGGATTGTCCAATGAACTATACAAAATAAATCAGCATTTACTTTATAATCTAAAACCTAACAAACCTCATTTTGTGAAATGCCCTCCTTATCTTCCTTTAAAACAAAAAAAACTGCATTTTCCCTGATATTTTGTTTACCCAATGCAAATTTCTTCATACATTTCTAAGTGTGTCCAAATACCTTCAGGACCTGCCGTATAACAGTCCAATAAACAGACTCTGTGAAGGGTAAAAAGAACCATAAATAAACATGTACACATTTATTTCATGAGGCTGATTCTTGTTTATCGTGAATGCTCAAGAATAACGCCCTTGTTTCGCATATCACATAATGAATATTTGACGCCATCTTTTCTTTGACTCAAAAAGACAGCATGATGTACAGCGGAGAACATAAAAATATTAATTGGACGCAGATGAGAAGCCTGCAAGAAATGCCTTTCTGTTACTGTTATTAAAGGGATAGTTCACACAAAAAATGAAAATATACTCATTATTTACTCATCCTCAAGTGTTTTTCAAACCTTTATGAGCTTACTTATTACACTAAAAGAAGATGTTTTGAAGAATACTGGAAGCCTGTAACCATTGACTTCCATAGCAGGAAAAACAAATCCTATGGAAGTCAATAGTTACAGGTTTTTTTTTATCGTTCTTCAAAATATCTTCTTTTGTGTTCAACAGAAGCAAGAAGGGTAAGTTGGTGATGAATTTAGTTTAAGTTTATTTATTCTGTT
>CAIGQV010019101.1:3461370-3472565 GCA_903798115.1 Danio jaintianensis
GTCAATGGTTACAGGTTTTCATCGTTCTTCAAAATATCTTCTTTTGTCTTCAACAGAAGCAAGAAACCGAGTTGGTGATAGTTTAAGTTGAAAGTTTATGTATTCTGTTGAACATTTGAAGAATGCTGGAAGCCTGTAACCATTGACTTCCATAGTAGGAAAAACAGCTACAAATGGTTACAGGTTTGAAGCGTGAGTAATTGATGACGTAATTTTCAGTTTTGGGTGAACTGTCCCTTTAACGTGCTTTTATCAGGAAGTTGTTCCAGGGCCAGGAGGGGGATGTTATTTCATGAACCGGACCGGCATTAATCTCTGTCACATGGTCGTCTCTGATATAAACCCTGTCCAAATGAGTCCAACCGGCGGTTCTCCTGTCTGATAGCGGCATGTTTCGGCATCAGCGCTTGACATTGAAGCCTTGCTCGCTGTACAAACGTGGAGGGTAAACAAGAAGGACGAATTAAATTTCCTCAACCAGGAACACGGACAACAAGATAACGTTGAGTTCTCTGCAATGTTTTTTTTCTTCCAGACTTCCTTCATTGCAGTAGCTGTTCTACTTTAAGTCCATTACGGCCAGTACTACACTGTGTGACAACTTTGATCAAAAGCAATTAATCTCCCACTAAGAGAAATGGCTCTCCTCCACTTCAAGTGCACCTGAGACCGGCCGTCCACATAAACTATGCATGAGGACGTTTAAAACACAAATAGAGATGGATATATCATAACGTGCAGTTTATTAAGAACTGGAAGGCCAAATCTTGAATGCTATATCACTAGACTTTGCTGCAATTTTACAGTTATTTACTGAAAAAACACCAAGTAAAATACCACATGCATTCTTTACAGTTCAGTCATGATTTTGCCAAGTACGATGCAATCCTGGATTAACATCTGTGTTGATCCTGGAATATCATTTTTGATGGAAAATGTAATCCATACCTATTCCCTACCCCTAAACCCAACCATAACTGTAAATTATTCCCAAAATCAGAGGGGAATAATAGTTGGATAACACTCATGTAGAGATGCATAAACCTATCCGTAAGCCTAAACTTAACATAAACGGTAAACGTAGCCCTTAATTCTGATTGGCTGATTGGAATGGTGTTCCAGGATCAACACAGATGTTAATCCAGAAACAATTCCTACTTGGTGAAATCAGGTTAGGGGTACTGTAATATGCATGGCATAGTGGGTCCTTTTAAAACTTTTACAGTAACTCACTGCATATTGCGGTAATCTACTGTAATCAAAGTAATCATGTGCTGCTACTGTGGTTGAAGACAAAAATGTTGTCACTTGTTTGTAATTTATTCAATTCAGTAGTAAATACTAAAACTAAAGGTTTTGTGCTGCTAGTGTAAAATATAAATATATAATAATATAAAACTCGCTTATTCTGAGGCGGGAACTGGCGGACGTGCAACAACTTTAATCATAATGTAAACACAAAACAACAGTTTCCAACTGGAGCTCTTTCACGGGACTCGACACTTGTAAACACTCCCTCGTCACAGCTACCAAGCTGACCAATCACAGAACTTGCGCTACGCTTCGTTGCGACGTGTAGTTAAATTTTTTGAGAGATGCGCATCAGCGTCAACTTCAGTGACGGCGAGGGGTATGCGACCGCGCAAAGGCTGTGCCTGAGCATACGCTTGACACAGAAGTATAAATCAGCCTTAAGACAGTTTATTGTGTTTTTGTGGTAATTTACTGGCAGCACTGTTGTTACCGCAACTGCCCCTTTACAGTAACTTACCTGTAAATGTGTTTTACAGTAAAATAGCCTTACCGCAACTTCTTTTTATGGTAAAATGCTCACATTTTAATTTTACAGCATGCCAATTTTTACAGTACTTTTACTGCAATTTATTTACATTTTACACTAGCCGTACAACATACTGTATTTACAATTGAACTAAATAAATTCCAAACAAGTGACAAATTTTGTCTTCAACCACAGTAGCAGTACTTGATTACTTTGATTACAGTAAAATACCGCAATATGCAGTAAGTTACTGTAAAAGTTTAAAAACGACTCACAACTCAGTGCATATTACAGTAGGGAACTGTAAAGAATGTATGTGGTATTTTACTGGCCGTTTATCCCTTTAACAGGCAAAACATCAGAGCCAATCGGTAGTCTCGACTTCATTAGGAGACCACCAGGAAAGATGGCTGGCGTCAACACGTTCGTGCCAAATTGTTTAATTATAGATGATTTATCACCAAACTGTCATTTTGCTAAGCGATAAATGCTCCTCCCGCCGTGCCCTGAGATTGGCACATCGCCTTCAAAAGCTCATTTACATTAAAATGAGAATCAGCGCTAATTTCTGCCATACATTCTGGACCCAGCACGCGTCCGAACGCTTGTACCTGATTAGCCCGGCACACAGCAACTTCTTTATTATAACTGTTTTTAATAGATGTTGGATCTCAGCGATATTTCCCATAAAGATTAAAGCAGGAGGCCGCCCTGAGCACATACATTAAACTCCCGCCTCTTCACTGTTACTCGGAGGAGGAAAATCGACTCAGTCTAATAGCTTTTGCTTATTATAGCGTATAGACCTCCAAAACATGGATTTTGTGAAGTTTTTATGGATGCACCAGTGATGTGCAAGCTTTTAAGCAAAGAAATATGAATAATATACACTGTGATGTGAACATAAGGTGTATTAGTCTCAAAGGGAAAAAAATAGTCCCATGTTATGATCTCATAGGTTTAATATTGTAAAAACTGATCTCCATGGTTAATATTTCTCAGATACATTTCTCAGATATTTCTATTATATTTCACCACAGATATGGCTCAAGTTCAAGTTCTGTCATCCAGCAAGCTAAAAAAGCAACTCCAATCACTTAGAAACAAAACAGTGTACAAACTCATGTACAGTTGAAGGATAAAATATCTAATCTTTGTCCCATAGTCCTGTGAAAATGTAATTTTTCAACACATTTTTAATCATAATACTTTTATAATAGTAACTATTTTATCTTTGCCATGATGACAGCAAGGGCAGCACGGTGGCTCAGTGGTTAGCACTGTCGCCTCACGGCAAGAAGGTCATTCATACACTACAGCCAGTTTAGTTTAATCAATTCACCTATAGTGCATGTGTTTGGACTGTGGGGGAAACTGGAGCACCCGGAGGAAACCCACGCCAACATGGGGAAAACATGCAAACTCCACACAGAAATGCCAACTGACCCAGCTGCTGGATAACATACATAATACATCTTATTTAATATTTTTTGTGGATCCATGTAAATGGATCATTCTGAAAACATTATAATCTGTAGGTCAATTTCTCAAAAGTAAAGAAAAAAAAATGTTTTAATAATACAATTAAATAAATTAAAAGAAATTAATAGTGTTTTTGTTTGAGTGCAAATAAAATATGGAGCCAGATTAGTCTAAAAAAATTATACAATTGCAAAAATAAAAAATATATGTACAGTTGCAATCAGAATTATTAAACCCCCTGAATTATTAGCACCCTTGTTTATTTTTTCCCCAATGTCTGTGTAACGAAGAGAAGATTTTTTCAACACATTTCTAAACATAATAGTTTTAATAACTAATTTCTAATAACTGAGTTATTTTATCTTTGCCATGATGACAGTAAATAATATTTGACTAGATATTTTTCAAGACACTTCTATACAGCTTAAACTGACATTTAAAGGCTTAATTAGGTTAACTAGGCAGGATAGGGTAATTAGGCAAGTTATTTTATAACGATGGTTTGTTCTGTAGACTATTGTAAAAACATATAGCGTAAAGGGGCTAATAATTTTGACCTTAAAATGGTTTTTAAAAAAATTTAAAACTGCTTTTATTCTAGCCGAAATAAAACAAAGACTTTCTCAAGAAGAAACAATATTATCAGACATACTGTAAAAATTTCCTTGCTCTGTTAAAACATAATTTGGGAAATATTTAAAATAATAAAAACATTAAAAGGGGGTTAATAATTCTGATTTCAACTGTATTAAATAAAAATGATACATTTGCAAAAATAAAACAATTCGTAAATTCAAAACACAACTCATAAATACACAAATTCAATGTGAATTCAAAACACAATTTGTGAATTTACAAGTAAATATTTATATAAATATTTGCACAAATGAATTGGATGTGTGCATTTATGAGTTGTAATTTGAATTTACAATTTTTTTGCAAATTAATGTATTTATGAATTTTTTTGAATTTATGAACTGGTTTTGCATATTTATCAATTGTGTTTTGTGTATTTATTAATTAAAATTTGTAAATGTGAAATTTGTATGAATTTTATTTTGTAAATTGATTATTTTTGAGACTGATCTGGCTCCATAAATAAACCCTGACGTTACAGGACAATCGTGATATACAGTGTTAGATCACACTCTCCATGCCAGATAAATGAGATCTAGCCCCGGACGCCAGATCCTGTTAGAAATTGTCTGTTTCTCTGGGTATCTAGACAAGCCAGCGGAGCTGCCCAATACCCAAACCTGTTAACCAGTGTTCAACTGAATTATCAATATAGGAGTTGACTGAGAAAGCCAGAGAGGAGCAGAAGCAGGAGACGAAGTCATGATGATAAAGAAAGAGCAGAGTTTATTGAATAATCTTAGTTGCGTGTGATTCAATGCTCAGACTTTGTCTGACCAGGACAAATCCAACAAGTGTTATTATACCACAAGCAACAGCAATGGAAAATTACTGCTTCACAACATTGTCCAGAAACAATATAGACCTAGAAATGGAGACAGTCTCCTATCTCTTACTCATGAAAATATGTGTCGCTTGAATCCGTCATAAGATTATAACAATATAGAAAAAAAAAGGAAATAAAAATGAAGCAATAATTATAGGAAAATAGTAATAATAAAATATAAAAACAATCAAATGACAAATAATAATCAAATCATTAAATAATGATCAATAAAATGATAATTATATAAATGACCAATGATCATGTGATTAAATAAAATAATTAAATGAAGAATAAATGAATAAAAACAAATGAAAATAAAACAACACAAATGAATGGATGTTTTCTTGAAACAACACGCACCTAAGTTTGCTACAAGGATTCTCAGATCCTTAGTTAGATTCTTCAACAGAAAGATGAAATGTAGAAGCGGCTGGTGTAAAGTGCACTCTGGGTGACCCGTCAGATTACACGGGTCGGCGAACCCTGAGTGAGCAACACAGATGACGCTCTGGGACGTCCAGCACAAATGAAGCTGAAGCAGAAGAAGAGGTTTGGTGACACCTGCTGCAATAACACCCCCCTCAAATGGACAAGCACTCAAAAGGTAGAATTCCCTCAAGAGTCTGTTAGAAATAAATAAACCCGCGTACTTGGAGGCTTTGCTGAAGTTTGGCCACTAAAATATCCATTATACAAACATATATTCTAGCTGTGTTGTTGTTGTTTTGCTCTAGATTTTTTATTGTGTGCCTGTGTGTGTACTGGTTTTGTTGGTTTACAAGGACATTTTATTGTGTGATAACCAACACAGGCTCATTGTGAAAAGGTACATTTCTGACGAGTGCAAATTATATAGCCAGAGCTACGTATATCATCTTTAAAACGAACGCTAGGGGCCGGTATGATGCCGTCGCCGGCTTCTGTTTGTTTTCGCGCTACCAGCTGACCAGCTTACCTTCGTGAGGACGGCTTTTCCACTGTTACCAGTTTGCCCAGTAGCTCACCACGTACGTCGGCAGACTTAGGACGCAGAGAGGAGTTGTTTGGTCAGTCAGTCGACAGTGGCCTCTGGTGGATTTATGCGAGAAGAGCAGGCGAGAATGGCACTCGCGAGAGAAATTTTAGATCTGAAAAAGCGTACACAGCGCCCTCTGGTGGATTCACGAATACAAAAACTGCAAAAAAAGGTACCTCCTGGGACATTTTGCAATCTCCAGATATGTATACAAGGGTACGTATCAATATTGAGCCTGGGTTGGTAATAACATGGGGTTTTTTAAGAGAACATGCTTTGTGTACTTGTAATTCGAAACACTTGAAAATCATACTCAATGGGGTCTTTTGACATACAGATTTTGCTACATGTTTACTGTGAGGTTTGGGTTTAGGGCATAGGGGTGGGGTAGGGCCATATAAATAGCGGTTTTTAATGTATAAAATACATTATGCTTATGGAGTGCTCATAAACCACCAATACCAATATGTGTGTGTGTGTGTGTGTGTGTACCTTGTATTCCTTACTTTGTGACCACATATCCCCACAATGATAGCAATACCAGTAGATTTTGATCATGTGGGGACATTTTTTTTGTCCTCATGAGGAAAATAGTTCATAAATCACACAGAATGTAAAAAGGCACATTGTTTCTTGTGAGGGTTTGGGTAAACAGATTTACAGAATATACAGTCTGTACTGTAGAAACATCATTACATCTGTGTAAAGTCCCCAAAAAGATAGTGTTGTGTTTGTGTGTGTGTACATGTATGTGCGAATATGCCATTAGAAATGTGATAAATGTGACTATCACCACTCACTGCCATTACATGAATCACCAAGGACCACAGGATTCAGCTCAAAATCTTCTTTAATGTTCTACTGAAGAAAAAAAAAAACTACATCTTGAATGACCTGTGGGTGAGTAAATTAACAGGAAATTTTCATTTTTGAGAGAACTATCCTTTTTAGAACCTTATTATAAAGTGTAAACTATTTTTTGTTGATGTACCACTAGAATTGTAATAAATGTGGCTCTGCCAGTTCATTAAGAAATGCCGTTTCCAGCTCAGTAAATCTTTATGTAGTACATCACAGTGCAAAGGCTAAAAGTGTCCCTTCTGAAAATAATAAAGAAAAAGCAACAATATCATACTATCAAGGGACAGAAGTCTACCATCAGCCCAAAATAATAACAACAACACGGAGAAAGCGATAGAGCGAGCAGCTGTGTGTCGGCAGCCTTTCTTAGTAACATTAAAGACTCAAATCATGGCCCAAATTTTGTAGCTGCTGGTTTGTTTTCTGTGAAAGCGTTGGCCTCCCTTAGCATTGCTGAGAAATTTCCATTATGTTCTCGGACAAGGCAGGCGACGGGGCCCTTTGAAAGAGCCAGGCAGGCCCGTGATGTGATGAATGGCCGGCCTTTAATGTTATGGGGGATTAAAGATAACTTTTTGAACGATCCCTTGCTCAACGTATAGGCAGCTCCTCTTTCACCCGAGCATAATAAGTTTTCAGCTGCCACCGTTTTAATTACTTTCTTCTAATACTTGAACCGCATTGGCCTGGGTTAAAAGAAACAGGACCGGCGGGTTGGTGCCGATATTAGAGGTTTGTTTAGCCGTGCGTTTGAGTCAAGGGTATGCAGGTATCCCATTGATTGCATAGGGGTGCCACTTAAGTTCCTAGAGCGGCCGGGTGTTGGAAAACATCCATCTCGCAGTACGACTGAAGCTCCCTTAATGATCCACAAGTGCACCATAAATTATGCTAATGGTTTTCAGCCCTTGAACACTAACCCTTTTGTTCCTGCAACCGCTGATGCCTTCATGGGATCATCTCGCAAACTGCTACAGAAATGTAAAGATAAATTGATTTCGCTGCCAGTGGCGTTAGCATTGACTGCATTAGATGGTGGTTTGCTGTGGTCTTATGGCACTTTGACATTTAGTCTAGTTAAATGTTATGATAATGACCAAGGCTGGATGTAAGAGGTATTGACAGGCTATGAGATGCAGTATGTGTACAAACTGATTGACTGTGTTTTCAATTACTCTATCGAAAAAAAAAAAAAGTCTAGGAAAGAAATGGCATAAACTCACAAGGAACCAATAAGCGAACTAATACTTGCTAGTTTCAGACTACACATAATTAATGAGTGTTATGATCAGGTCCAGGCAGAATCTGCTGAGCTTGTTGTGCTATTTCTGTGCAGAATTTTGTCAAATTTAATCTATCCATTACATGTAAAATGGATTTATGAAAAAAAAACTTTTTAAACTTTTATTTACGGGAAACTACTTCAATATATGAATGAATAAAATGAACATTTCTACAAGGAGGATTTTGAGTATGAACCGTCATTTTAAGGTTATGCCATAGCATCTCAATTGGATTCAGCTCAGGACCTTGACTAGGCCACTCTAAACTCTTCATTTTGTTTTTCCATCAGCCCTTCAGAAGTGGACATGCTGGTGTCCTTTGGATCATTGTCCTGCAGCAGAACTCAAGTTCACTTCAGCTTGAGGTCACTTACAGATGGACAGACATTCTCCTTCAGGATATTTTGGTAGGCAGCAGCATTCATGGTTCCAAGTCCTGAAGCAGCAAAACAGTCCCAGACCATTACACTACCACCACCACATTTTACTGCTGGTGTGATGTTCTTTTTTTGAAATGCTGTGCTACTTTTATACCACATTTAATGGCACATACATCTTCCAAAAAGGTCAACTTTTGTCTCGTCAGTCCACAAAGTATTTTCTCAAAAGTTATGAGGATAATCAAGATGTTTTTTGGCAAAACTGAGATCAACCTTTATGTTCTTTTTGCTCAGCAGTGGTTTTTGCCTTGAACCATTTATGCCCAGTCTCTATCTTATGGTGGAGTCATGAACACTCACCTTAAATGAGGCAAGTGAGGCCTGCAGTTCTTTGGATGTTGTTGTGGGGTCTTTTGCGACCTCTTGAATGAGTTGTTGCTGCCCTCTTGGGTTTATTTTGATCGGCCAGCCACTCCTGGGAAGGTTCTCCATTGTTCCATGTTTTTGCCATTTGTAAATAATGGCCATCACTGTGGTTCGCTGCAGTACCAAAGTTTTAGAAATGGCTTTATAACCTTTTCTGGTAAATCTAAATTATTTTCTTTCTCATTTGTTTTTGAATTTCTTTGGATCTCGACATAGTGTCTAGTTTTTGAGGATCTTTTGGTCTACTTCACTTCATATCAGGCAGGCAGGTCATATTTAAGTGATTTATTGATTGTGAACAGGTGTGGCAGTAAACAGGCCTAGGTGTGGCTTGAGGAATTGAACCAAGTTATGTTTTAAGGAGGGGGCAATAAATTTTGCAATATTGTGATTGAGACCAGTGCTCTGTTTAGTCAGGTTATCCAATCAAATCATCACATGACTTTTTAATGCGCATTGACGAAATTTATTTGGTAAATTACTCAATCAACTCAATTAAGCCCATTCATTATGTATGATCATTTAGAATTTGCTGCCTTTATGCGAGATTATGGAGGATGCACACTTTGCCACTTCCAAACAGCTTTTTAATGTGAAAAATATCCATAAACATAGGTGGATGTAACCATAGCTAAGCACTCAATGAACTGAGAACCAATTCTCCTGCACATGTCCATGTAATGACGCAAAAATCAATGAGTGAACTAACAGTAAATGCATGTTGAGTGAAGTTGCATAAAATAATTGCTGAACTGATGCAAAATGAAGCAGATCACTGAAACAAACTATTCAGAAGGAATGCGTTTGGAGTCTATCATTTGCTTGCGGCGAGACTAAAAATATCTGTTGCTATTAGAATTTACGGGTGAGCAGAGGAGGCCATGCTGAGCGTTTAAAAAAAACATCTATTAAGCGATGGGTAATCATCTGGATATAAGGACATTGGAAATCAGACTGATTTCAGCTCTAAAACACTCTGTCATTACCTTCATATCAAATCCACGCTGTAATTCTCCATCTTATTAGCTAAAGTAAAACCCAAATGAAAACAGATGCTGAAAAAAAACTCCTCCATCCCGAGAGTAATCGTCAGTATAGCATTAATCCTCTATGGAAAAATATGTTTTTTGTACATCTGTGTTAGAGGCTCATCTTAGACCTAAATAACAGATTGAACGGTCACGCGGAAATCGACAGCACCTCATTGGCTGGCGATGACAGATTTCCTTGCAGGATTCGGTCATCTGTCCGCACCTTTAAAGTGTGTCTCTATCTCCTCACATGAACATTCCTGAAGCCCCTCGATATGTACCTGCACCACATCAGACTTCTGCTTTCACACACCGCTTCACAGTGTCACGTTTCGTGTCATTTACTGTGTTTTGTAGTCCTAAAATACACCACTGCAGAGTTCTTCCTCCTATAACGCAGTATTCCCAGTGCGGCAGCTTGGCAGAGTTCACTCGGCTCCACTCCCTGGGTTCTGCGTTCTACAAAGCTGCACATTGCCCAAGGTGACGGTATTGTTTTGGTGTATTCTGATGGGTAAGGAGAAACAAATGAAGGTGAAACGCAGGACGGTTTCTGCTTGTTGCACTCTGCAGGTCTTCTGCTGCGTGTTTGCATGCTTGAGAGTATATTTGTTTGCGCAAGAGAGAAAAAGTGGCATCTTTTTGAGACCTGAAATAAGCATTTACACATAAAAAATATATAAATGCATGAGATTTTACACAGATGCTTAGTGTTTTGACTGCAATGAAAGTCTTTTTAAAAATAAAAATGGAGAAATAATGCAAAATAAATTTTACTTGCTCATATTTAGAGGTGGCAATAATTTTAACCATGACTTTATATGTAATAAAATACTTCAAACTAAATCATAAAAGCTACATATATATATATATATGCATATACATTACAATAGTTAATACCAAAGCCAAAACTGAAATGAATATATTTGAAATGTGAACAGACAGATGGATGGATGGATGAATGGATGGATGGATGGACGGACGGACAGAAATGTGAACGGATGGATGGATGGATTGAAATGTGAATGCATAGATGGACAGACAGAAATGTGAACAGATGGATGGATGGATGGATGGATGGATGGATAGAAATGTGAAGAGATGGATGGATGGTGGATGACAGATGGATGTGAACAGATGGATGGATGGATGAATTGATGGACGGAAGTGTGAACAGATGGATGGATAGATGGATGGATGAATGAAAATGTGAACAAATGGATGGATGGATGGATGGATGGACAGAAATGTGAACGCATAGATGGATGGATGGATGGATAGATGGATGGATGGATGGATGGATGGAATGTGAAGAGATGGATGGAAATGTGAACAGATGGATGAACGAAAATGTGAACTGATGGATGGATGGATTTACAAAAATGTGGATGATGGAAATGTGAACAGATGGATGGATGAATGGAAATTTGAACAGATGGATGGATGATGGATGGATGAATGGAAATGTGAACAGA
>CAIGQV010019101.1:3497759-3513593 GCA_903798115.1 Danio jaintianensis
CTGTTTCAAACATTCGCAGAGCATCTTTAGGTTGTAATTGCATTAAAGAGCGAAACTGACTTTAACATTTTTTCTATAAAAACAATAATATTTTTCCCCAAAATGCAATAAATCCCTGACACCTTTTTTTGTCTCCAAACTGCAATATTTAATCAATATAAAAGTGATTTTTCATATTGAAACTAGGTCTGTCACAATAATTAATACATCAACTTATCCAGCAATAGGATATTTACATTTTACCTCACCGATGTGAAAGTTAATAATTGGACATTTCATTAATAGGACATTTAATAGGATACATAACAGTACATTTACATTATTTTTTACATCAAATTACAGAATCTAAATAACATTAAGAATGAAAAGCATTAGTGTTTATGGCTATTATGCTGTTAAATAATCATTATACAATCAGTGGCATTTCAAAATGACAATAATATCACTTATTGCAACACTTTTTGTGACAATATATCGCACAACAAAAATTCTTTATCGTGACAGGCATAATTGAAACTGTTAAAAACACAAAAAGTGAGTTGATCCACATATGACAGCCTCTGAACTTGGCTAACACTAATCATTGAACAGGACAAATTCATTTCATTCATTTGGTTAAATATGCTGTATTAAGAAAAACATTAATGGTATTAATAAAAACACTGTCATATTATTCACACTGTAAAGTTAGATTTACATATTATAATGTCGATTTTATATTGACTTACTTGGGTGATCTTTCGTTCGTGGCTCCCCTGTTCCTCTGCATATGGCTGCTGTCAAACTTGGGACGCACTCTCAGTCGTCAGCTGCAAAATGGCTCGGTTCTGCTAGGTTACGTCGACTTCGAGTAAAACAACTGAACATTTTTCAAAAGGTAAGTGTGACAGAAGTTTGTTACTGTTGTGTGAGAGCAGGTAACAGCCGGCAGTTTTAGTCCCGGAAAGCCGGTTGTATTCAAAACGCCGCACCGCCATTCAGTGTTTGCAGTGCGTGGAATGGAGCGCGAGGCATCCATTTGTTGTGGTTTGGAAAAAAGGGGAGAAAACGTGATATAACATGGCGGATATCGCATTTTATGTGAAATTAAAAACTGCCTGTTCAATACCGACCAAATACAATACTGACTTTGGAGACAACTCTTTTTTTTTTAATGGCGTTTATCGCGTTTTGAAACCAAAGTCTTCTTTTGTTTGTTGCGAACTTGCGATGGAGAAACTGCATGCAGGATCCAGTCATAAAATATGTATCTGTCTGTTTATTGTGTAATTTGAGTAATTTTAGATGAAACAAAATCTAAAGTAGTGCTGCATGAACACACAGAAACACACGATCTCCTTTCAAAATAAAAGTTTGGTTTAACTTAAAGAAATTATGACAAACAAAAATATCAAAAATAAAACTTAGTGATTAATTTTACAGTATTATGTCATTCACTGTAATAAAAAATCACTTTATTAATAAAGTTTCAAGATTCACAGTATTTTTTGCCATTTATTTATGGTTATGAATTGCCTTATGGGACTTTTATTTCTGCCCTGTTGATTTTTAACATTGAAATTTTAATTGTGCAGTTTAACAAAGTTTTATTGACATTAACAGTTTTTATTGACATTTTAGTAGTTTAAAAACCAAACAATATGTAATACAGAGAGACTTAAGTCTATAAAATAACATTAAAAGGTAGTCAAGCAGGGTTTTGTATGATATTTTACAACACCAATACAGACAATATGTCACTTCAAAGTAATAAAAATGTCAATAAAAGTAACTTTTTTTTTCAAACTTGTCAACATCAAACGTTGGAGGAAAGATAAAAAAAAAATCTATCACAAAAATATGGAAAACTGTTAATTTATGGATAGGTGTTCTTAAAGTAATAATAATATCATTCATTCATTTTCTTTTCGGCTTAGTCCCTTTATTAATCAGGGGTCGCCACAGCGGAATGAACCGCCAACTTATCCAGCATATGTTTTACGCAGCGGATGCCCTTCCAGCCGCAACCCATCACTGGGAAACACCCATACACATACACTATGGACAATTTAGCTTATTCAATTCATCTATAGCGCATGTCTTTGGACTGTGGGGGAAACCGGAGCACGCGGACACAGGGAGAACTTGCAAACTCCACACAGAAACGCCAACTGACCCTGAAAAGTGTATGCAGAATTTGCAAAAATGAGCAAAAACTGAAATATTTAAGGGGCGGCGTGGTGGCACAGTGGGTAGCGCTGTCACCTCACAACAAGAAGGTTGCTGGTTCGAGCCTCAGCTGGGTCACTTGGCATTTCTGTGTGGAGTTTGCATGTTCTCCTCGTGTTGGCGTGGGTTTCGTCCGGGTGCTCCGGTTTCCCCCACAAGTCCAAAGACATGCGCTATAGGTGAATTGGGTAAGCTAAATTGTCCGTAGTGTGTGAGTGGGAATGTATGGGTGTTTCCAAGTGATGGGTTGCAACTGGAAGGGCATCCGCTGCGTAAAACATATGCTGGATAAGTTGGCGGTTCATTCCACTGTGGCGACCCCAGATTAATAAAGGGACTAAGCCGAAAAGAAAATGAATGAATGAAATATTAAAACAAAAAAATTAAAATATCTATATTTAATTTATTTTATTACAAAAATGTAAAAAAAAAAAAAAATTATATATATAGTTTAATTTTATACATATATAAATTACATTGTTAAAATTTTAGTTAAAAAAAATCCTTGGCTTCAATGCATCTACATTTTCTGATATATTACTTGCTTGATTCTTCCAATATGCATCATCATGACATTAATGCATTATAATTGTTAACAAAAAGAAAGAATTATGATGAATCGTGCACGAGTGTGAGAAATACAGACAGCAAGATGGATATGAATGAGTCAAGCATTCTCAAATCTCCTGCATTTGTTCACTCCTCAAAAACAAAACAAAAGAAGAGTACATTTCAAGGACAAGGTTTAGAGATGTCTGCACTATTGATTTGCTAACAAGGCCCTATTCAGCAGCACTTCCGTATTCATCTCCCAGCCCCGCAGACAATAGTGCACATTGGACTATTTACAATAAAACCCAAACCCAATGTTCTCTAAAAAATCTCGCCTCCAGACACTGTAAGAGAGACAGCGAAATCGGGGGGAAAGAAGGAGTTGGTGAATGAGAAAAAGAAAGGGTGAAAGCTTCATATAATTTCGCTGACCTATATTTGATTATGTGCAGTTGATTAGCCCTCCTGAATTGTATATTTTTTTCCCCTATTTCTGTTTAACGGAGAGAAGATTTTGTTTCAACACATTTCTAAACATAATAGTTTCAATAACTCATTTCTTATAACTGATTTCTTTTATCTTTGCCATGATGACAGTACAGTCGTGGCCAAAAGTTTTGAGAATGACACAAATATTAGTTTTCACAAAGTTTGCTGCTAAACTGCTTTTAGATCTTTGTTTCAGTTGTTTCTGTGATGTACTGAAATATAATTACAAGCACTTCATACGTTTCAAAGGCTTTTATTGACAATTACATGACGTTTATGCAAAGAGTCAGTATTTGCAGTGTTGGCGCTTCTTTTTTAGGACCTCTGCAATTCGACTGGGCATGCTCTCAATCAACTTCTGGGCCAAATCCTGACTGATAGCAACCCATTCTTTCATAATCACTTCTTGGAGTTTGTCAGAATTAGTGGGTTTTTGTTTGTCCACCCGCCTCTTGAGGATTGACCACAAGTTCTCAATAGGATTACGATCTGGGGAGTTTCCAGGCCATGGACCCAAAATTTCAACGTTTTGGTCCCCGAGCCACTTAGATATCACTTTTGCCTTATGGCATGGTGCTCCATCATGCTGGAAAATGCATTGTTCTTCACCAAACTGTTGTTGGATTGTTGGAAGAAGTTGCTGTTGGAGGGTGTTTTGGTACCATTCTTTATTCATGGCTGTGTTTTTGGGCAAAATTGTGAGTGAGCCCACTCCCTTGGATGAGAAGCAACCCCACACATGAATGGTCTCAGGATGCTTTACTGTTGGTATGACACAGGACTGATGGTAGCGCTCACCTTTTCTTCTCCAGACAAGCCTTTTTCCAGATGCCCCAAACAATCGGAAAGGGGCTTCATCGGAGAATATGACTTTGCCCCAGTCCTCAGCAGTCCATTCGCCATACTTTTTGCAGAAGATCAATCTGTCCCTGATGTTTTTTTTGGAGAGAAGTGGCTTCTTTGCTGCCCTTCTTGACACCAGGCCATCTTCCAAAAGTCTTTGCCTCACTGTGCGTGCAGATGCGCTCACAACTGCCTGCTGCCATTCCTGAGCAAGCTCTGCACTAGTGGCACTCTGATCCCGCAGCTGAATCCTCTTTAGGAGACGATCCTGGCGCTTGCTGGACTTTCTTGGATGCCCTAAAGCCTTCTTAACAAGAATTGAACCTCTTTCCTTGAAGTTCTTGATGATCCTATAAATTGTTGATTTAGGTGCAATCTTAGTAGCCACAATATCCTTGCCTGTGAAGCCATTTTTATGCAACGCAATGGTTGCTGCACGCGTTTCTTTGCAGGTTAATAATGGAAGAACAATGGAAGAACAATGATTTCAAGCATCACCCTCCTTTTAACATGTCAAGTGTGCCATTCTAACCCAATCAGCCTGACATAATGATCTCCAGCCTTGTGCTCGTCAACATTCTCACCTGAGTTAACAAGACGATTACTGAAATGACCTCTGCAGGTCCTTTAATGACAGCAATGAAATGCAGTGGAAAGTTTTTTTCAGGATTAAGTTAATTTTCATGGCAAAGAAGGACTATGCAATTCATCTGATCACTCTTCATAACATTCTGGAGTATATGCAAATTGCTATTATAAAAACAGCAACTTTTCCAATTTCCAATATTTATGTCATTCTCAAAACTTTTGGCCACGACTGTACATAACATTTGACTAGATCGTTTTCAAGATACTAGTATTCAGCTTAAAGTGACATTTAAAGGCTTAACTAGGTTAATTAGGCAAGTTAGGGTAATTAGGCAAGTCATTGTATAACAGTGGTTTGTTCTGTAGACAATCTAAAAAACAAATATTGCTTAAGGGGGCTAATAATATTGACTTTAAAATGGTTTAAAAAAAATTAAAAACTGCTTTTATTCTAGCCGAAATAAAACAAATAAGACTTTCTCCAGAAGAAAAAATGTTATAGGAAATACTGTGAGAAATTTCTTGCTCTGTTTAAACATAATTTGGGAAAAAAAACAGAAAATAAATCACAGGAGGGCGAATAATTTCGACTTCAACTGTATGTCATACACACTTACCCTTCATGTATTAGTTTCTGTTTTCATAATGTGTTGGGTTCAATTGAAAATTAAAATGAACTGACAAGACTGACGAGACACTGTTAACAACTTTTGTAAATTACACGGTATTTAACTGTAATATGAACTGTATTTTACTGTAGGACATTTATTGGAGTATGTTACTGTATTTTAAAGTTAGATTGTGGGAAATATTCTCTTGGCGCCATTAAAATACAGTATTTTTGCTGTAAGTTTGATTTACAGTAAATTACCGGTAAACTGCTGCCAGTAAATTACTGTAAATTCCACAGAAAATTGTTAACAGAGAATTTAATTACAGAATTAACAGAGATTGTTTAATTGTAGAGAAGAAAAAGCAATAACTGTGCACTACAATTACAATTAAAGAAAAAAAGAAAGGAAAGATTTGTATAATATCGCTGACACATATTTGAATATATGTACAGTTGAAGTCTGAATTATTAGCCCCCCTGTTTATTTTTCCCCCCGATTTCTGTTTAACGGAAATAATATTTTTTTCAACACATTTCTAAACATAATAGTTTTAATAACTCATTTCTAATACCTGATTTCTTTTATCTTTGTCATGATGACAACACATAATATTTGACTAGATATTTTTCTAGATACTAGTATTCAGCTTAAAGTGACATTTAAAGGCTTAACTAGGTTAATTAGGGTAATTAGGCAAGTCATGGTATAACGGTGTTTTGTTTTTTTCTGGAGACAATCGAAAAACAATATCACGTATAAGGGGGCTAATAATATTGTTTTCTTAAAAATTAAAAACTGCTTTTACTCTAGCAGAAATAAAACAAATAAGACTTTTTCCAGAAGAAATAATATTATCGGAAATACTGTGAAAAATTCCTTGTTCTGTTAAACGTCATTTGCAAAATATTTGAAATTAAAAATTCACATGAGGGCTGGGGTGTTTAATAATGGGCATCTGCAAATGTGTGTTTATGCGAATATTTGTGGGGGAGACTCTCCGCCAACCTCCCTTCCCGCTGCTGCCCCGTAAGGATCTCATTTCCGCCGGCCGTAAAACATTAAGTTGTTAAATTTCTTTATGCGTTTTGCTCCCCGTGCACCGAAGGGCTCTGAGCGTGTCTGAAATTGAGTGATTGCCTGCAGCCTTTGGATTGCTTAACCCCTACTGTCACACAAACCTCTGTGGACTTATATTTTTAGGACTTTTTTCCCGCTTCCTCTCCACCCCCTGCTTTTTTTCTCTCTCTCTCTCTTCCTCTTTTTAGTCTCTCCATTTGCCTAATTCTCTAGCCTCAAGTGTCTCTATTTTTTGTTGTAATTTCTTCTTTTATCTCTGCTTTGCTGTGAGAAAAAAGTTAGTATTGAACACTGACAAATTTATTCATTCATTCATTTTCCTTCGGCTTAGTCTGTATTTCAGAGGTCGCCACAGCAGAATGAACCGCCAACTATTCCAGCATATGTTTTATGCAGTAGATGCCCTTCCAGCTGCACCTATAGCGTATGTGTTTGGACTGTGGGGGAAACTGGAGCACCCGGAGGACACCCACGCCAACATGGGGAGAACATCCACACAGAAATGCGAACTGGCCCTGCCGAGACTCAAACCAGCAACCTTCTTGCTGTGAGGTGACAGTGCTAACCACTGAGCCACCGTGCTGCCCCACTGTTGACAAATTCCTGTATAATTAAAAATAACCTACAGTTTTATCTTTAACTGTTTTAAATGAAAGAGTTATTGCACTTTAAAGGAAAATTGTGCTGTAATCAAACTTACAGCAAAAATAGTGTATTATATATACAGTACTGGGGCGGCGTGGTCAACAAGAAGGTCGCTGGTTTGAGCCTCGGCTGGGTCAGTTTGCATTTCTGTGGATTTTTCATGTTCTCCCCGTGTTGGCGTGGGTTTCGTCCAGGTGCGAAACACATGCGCTGTAGGTGAATTGAATAAACTAAATTGGCCGTAGTGTATGTGTGTGAATGAGTGTGTATGGGTGTTTTCCAGTGATGGGTTGCAGCTGTAAGGCCATCCGCTGTGTAAAAAACATATGCTGGATAAGTTGGCGGTTCATTCCGCTGTGGCGACCCCAGATTAATAAAGGGACTAAGCCAAAAAGAAAATGAATGAATGAATATACAGTACTGTTTATCTTGCTGTATATTTACCGTATTGTATCTTTACTGTAAAATATACATTATTTTTAGTCTTCTCGCCTGTAATATATATTTTCATAGAAAAAAAATCCATATTTATTTATTTATTTATTTTAGTATTCAGTATATATAAGTATATACTTAGTTCTGACAAAACTGTTCAGTCTGTAACATTCATTCATTCATTTTCTTTTCGGCTTAGTCCTTTTATTAATCTGGGGTCCGCCAACTTATCCAGCATATGTTTTACGTAGCGGATACCCTTCCAGCTGCAACCGACACTACGGATAAGTTTAGCTTACCCAATTCACCTATGTTTGTTTTTTTGCATGTGTGTGTGTGTGTGTGTATGGATGTGCGTGCGAGCGAGTGCAAGTGTGTGTGTGCATGTGTGAGTGCGTCTGTCCGTCCGTGTGTGCGTGCGTGTGTGTGTGTATGACAGTGATGTGTGAACTGCCGCTGGAGGCCAATATCTCTTCTCTGATGGAGCGGCTAATTTCCCTGTGTGTGATCATTACAAGAGGACTAAATGAAGGAATCATCTTATCTGAGTCTGCCAGACTTCACTGCCCGTGCTCCACCAAAACTGATTATTGGTTCAAGATTTGATCTCTCATCATGATTTTGACCATCATACAGTATGTACATTTTGAAGTTGTACAGTAATACAGTTGACAACAAAATTATTAGACCTGTGAAATTTTTATTATTTTCAAACATTTCCCAAGTGCTGTTTAATGGAGAGATTTGTCAACATTTTGAAACATAATAGTTTTAATAACTAACTTCTAATAACTGATTTATTTTGTCTTTGCCATGATGATTTTATAGTTGTTTTTTTTTAATGAAATAAATACATATACCAATTTTAGTTCTTGCAACACATTTAAAAAAAAAAGTTGTAACAGTAAAGCATTTACCACTTTGTAATGTTGCCATTCCTTTTCACAACACTTAAAAAACGTTTAGGGACTGAAGACACCAAGTGATGAAGGGTTTCAGGTGTAATTTTGTCCCATTCCTCCTGCAAACCAGACTAAAGGTGGACAACAGTCTTTGTTGTCGCATTTTGCGCTTCAAAATGCACCACACATTCTCTATTGGAGACAGGTCAGGACTGCAGGCAGGCCAGTCTAGTACCTGTATTCTCTTCCTCCGCAGCCAGGACTTTGTAATGTGTGCAGAATGTGGTTTTGCATTGTCTTGTTGAAATATGCATGGGTGTCCCTGGAAAAGAAGGCAGCATATTGTGCTCCAAAATCTCTTTGTACTTTTCAGCATTAATGGTGCCATCACAGAAGTGCAAGTTAGCTTTGCCAAGAGCACTGACACAACCCCATACCATGACAGACCCTGGCTTTTGGACTTGTTGAACACAACGTCCATTTCTCCAAAAAAAATGCCTGAAATACTGACTCATCTGACCACAGTACACGTTTCCACTGTGTGATGGTCCATCCCAGATGCCTCCAAGTCCAGTGAAGTTGACGGCGCTTCTGGACACTGTTAATATAGGGCTTCCTTTTGGCACAGTACAGTTTTAACTGGCATTTGTGGATGTAACTACATATAGTGATACTTGACAAAGGTTTGCCAAAGTAGTCCTGAGCCCATGTGGTGATATCGCTTATAGATGAATGACGATTCTTGATGCAGTGCCACCTGAGGGATCGGAGATCACGTTTGTTCAGCTTGCCCTTGTCCTATACACACTGAAATTCCTCCAGATTCCTTGAATCTTTTAATGATGTTATGCACTGTTGAAGGTGAAATATCCAAATGTCTTCCTATCTTTCTTTGAGGAACATTGTTTTTAAACATTTCAATAATTTTCTCCTGTATTTGTTGGCAAACTGGCGATCCTCAGCCCATCTTTGCTCCTAAAGGACTAGACCTTTCTTGGATGCTGCTTTTGTACCAAATCATAATTACAATCACCTGTTGACATCACCTGTTTCAAATCACATCATTATTCAACCAGTTTACCTGATTACTAGCCCGAAATTGCTCCTGTCCCTACTTTTTTTGGAATGTGTTGCAGGTCTGAATGACAGGAAAGGATGTATATTTACAAATGAAAGGAAGTTGACCAGACAAAACATGAAATATTTTGTTCACGTTGTCTGCAATGAAATACAAGTCAAAGTAAATTTGGAAATCACTACTTTCTTTTTTTATTTGTGTTTTCCATACTGTCCCAACTTTTTCTGATTTGGGATTGTGGGTCCCCTTTAACTAATAACTCACCAACAAATATTCTGCCATAGATTCACTTACGATCATTTAATTCACTTCAGCTTACAGGAAAATGACTAAAAAACAAGTCAAAGTGTTCTGTCTTTGTGTGTGTTGACCTTACAGTACAGCTGAGTGAGTTTACAGGCTGAGTGTGTGTGTGTGTATGTATATGTGTGTGTGTATATCAGTGTGTGAGATCAGAAGTGCAATCTTGGTATCTTTGGGAATATGCAATTTTGCGAGTATGAAGAAGGAAAGGACTTGCTGGCGAAGCGATGAGGGGACGTCCCGCTGTGTCTGCGCACACACTCGCGTCAGGGAGTCTCCTGCTGCCGTGTGCTGATGAAAAAAGTAATGTAGTGTGTCTGAAAGTTTCTTGTCTTCTTTTACCCAGCATCCCGTTCTCCCCGAGGAAATAGATCTGGGAGAAAAAAACAGAGAGGGGAAAATGGGAACAAGGGATTTCGTCTGGTCCAACAAATGCAACTCTTGATGTCTGTAAGATTGTCATTTACGAGTTGATGAACGAGATGAAATAGGAAACTTATTTGCTTTCATATGATACCTTACGTGTACTTTAGTATGTTAGTCAACAGATTAAAAATAAGTGCACTTTTTCAAAGAGACCTTTGGTGAGTTCAAGTCATGTCGGAAAGATGCTACTTAGAAGATGAACATGAATCGGAAATTTTTAGTTACAAGCAGGAAACTCTGGATTTTCTTTAAAGTTGGGCTCGTGTCTGTAGCTGTATTTCCATCCACATGTATTTATGTATATGTTGGTATATCATACTGGATGGAAACAACCAGATGTGCATACAAATGTTAAACTCATGTGCTCAACTTTGGAAGTTTGTTTTGAATTTTTTACAGTTGAAGTCACAATTATTAACCCAAATGATGTTTAACAGAGCAAGGACTTTTTCACAGTATTTGCTATAATATCTTTTCTTCTGGAGAAAGTCTTATTTGTTTTATTTTGGCTAGAATAAAAGCAGTTTTAAATTTAAAATAAAGCCATATTAAGCTCAATATTATTAGCCCCCTTAAGCAATATTTATTTTTCATTTGTCACAAAACTGTGGACTGATTTTAAGCACCAAATCCAGTTTCAGATGTCTTGAAATGCCTGACCCAAAGTCTGTCATCACAATTATTTGGTAAAATGACTTAGGAAATGGAGTTGTAACATCATGCATCTGTACACAGTATAACATGACAGTGTTTAGTATGTAGTGAAAAAGGGGGACAATGTTTTCCATGATTGCAATAAGATTTTAAAATATTAAAAATCAAAAGATTTATTTTATTTTAATTGTTTTTTATTATTAACAATTTGAGCTAGTTACAATTTATTTGATTTTAGTTTAATTGTTTTATTATAAAATTTTATTTATTGTTATTAATTTGAGCTAGTTTTATTTTATTTTTATTTTAAAAATATTAATTATTAACAATTTGAGCTAGTTTCAGTTGATTTTATTTAAATAGTTTTATTCATTCATTTTCTTTTCGGCTTAGTCCCTTTATTAATCTGGGGTCGCCACAGCGGAATGAACCGGCAACTTATCCAGCATATGTTTACGCAGCGGATGCCCTTCCAGCTGCAACCCATCACTGGGAAACATCCATACACATTCATTCACACATATACACTACGGACAATTTAGCTTACCCAATTCACCTATAGCGCATGTCTTTGGACTTGTGGGGGAAACCGGAGCACCTGGAGGAAACCCACGCCAACACGGGGAGAACATGCAAACTTCACACAGAAATGCCAACTGACCCAGCCGAGGCTCGAACCAGCGACCTTCTTGCTGTGAGGCGATTGTGCTACCCACTGCGCCACTGTGATGCCCTAAATAGTTTTATATTATTAACAATTTGAGCTAGTTTTATTTTATTTTATTTTGTTTTATTTAAATACATGGCGAATAACAAGCATGTTGAACGGATATAGCATCTGTATTAATGATACCTTTGTTGAAACGTGTTTTTTCTTTTTTTATATACAAGTACAAAGCTAAAGTGCAAACATAGAATACCATGGTATTGTACAATTACAATAAAGTATATAACAATTCAATACACAACACCTTCATCTGTTGCCTGAAATCTTACAAAAGGAAATCAAAACGTTCCCAAATTCACACTTTTATTAATCATTTTGTGGATGATAATATATTGCTGGATATTACGTACCAAAGTGATCTAAACACTTCTGACACTGTAATTACAGCTCTCACAGAGATTTATATTTTTAAGTCCAATTGAGAAAGGAAAAGTTTTCTCTCAGTAGCTCAGGGCAGTTTCGCAGAAATACTTTTAGAGTTTAATCTGTCCTAATCATCAGTGTTTCTTTACACAATCGTAGTAAAAATTCAGCACAAATCACCTTTGGGTTTTCAGCTGAGTCAGTGTTTCTCTAAAAAATATATTACTGTCCCATTAGGGATGTTCGTGGTTGTTGTATTACTTTTTCATTTTTGTTGAATGCCAAATCTAAAACTAAACTCCTGGTTTTGCTTCCTGGTAAACCTTTATTAGAAGTTTAGATAAGAAGTTTATGTAAATAAAACATTTGTGATTAATAAAAGTAGTGCTGAAATCACATTCATTCAGTCAGTCAGTCATTCATTCATTTTGCTTCGCTTTAGTCCCTTATTTATCTGGGGTCGCCACAGCGGAATAAACCGCCAACTTATCCAGCATGTGTTTTACGCAGCGGATGCCCTTCCAGCTGCAACCCAGTACTGGTAAACATCCATACACCCTCACATTCACACATACACTTATACACTACGACCAATTTAGTTTATCCAGTTCACCTATAGCGCATGTGTTTGGACTGTGGGGGAAACCGGAGCACCCGGAGGAAACCCACGCCAACACAGGGAGAACATGCCGGGACTCAAACCAGAGACCTTCTTGCTGTGAGGTGACAGTGCTAACCACTGAGCCACCGTGGCGCCCAGAATCACATTGAAAGTAATGTAAAAAGTCTGAAAAGTTTTCTGTAAATGTAATTATTGTCTCCTAAAAAAACAACTGATTTTAAACTGCCTGAAATGATTCGTCAATAATTGCAGCTTTACTTCTTGCACAAACCTACAGACGTTTGTAACAAATTAGCATAATTCCAGTCTATTGTCTTTATTGGCTTATCATAAACATTGACTACTTTGACTTATTTTGAAAAAATATAATTATATTATATTTTTATACCTTAAAATAAGGACTTTGGGGTCGATCACACTGAATGTGATCGCTTTTCAGTTCTGAAAATTCTGAGTTGTACTGCACAGCCTTTTGATTGACTGTGCTGCACTTTTTATGTGGCTAGTCAACCAGTGTATCAACAGTCTTAGTGCTGGAGCGCATGACGTTGGGTGCTTTTTCTGCACAGAGAGACTTTTTTTCAACTGCAGGCATTCAGAACGCTCCATCAAAAATACGAAGTACAGCAGGCGGTTTGAACGCAAGTTGCTGGGACCACATAAACAGTGTCGTTGCAAATAATAAAAAAAATAAAACATTTAAAAAAGGTGCCTTTCACCACAATAAACATGTTCAGTGTGATCGGGGCTCTACACTATAAAAATAGATTTTTTACTTTAACTAAAAATGTGAATAAACCCGTTGTAATTTGGAACTGTTAAATTGACTTAATCCAGGGTGTCTGCAAGGTCTTAAAAAGTCTTAAAATCACTGAAATATTGTGTTGTAAGTCTTAAATCATTTTAAACAAGTCTTAAATTTCCTCTGTCTAAGTAAAGCTACCAAGTGGAACTGAGATCCATCCAATCACCAACAATCCATCTCAATTAAACCTTTTTTATTTTATTTTTAAAGTTTTTTATTGCAAAGAGATCCAGAAAATTCTCCAAATTATAATCCCTAATCAGGGAAAGAAAACTAAAAACACAATTACTCATGATAATAACAGAGCAACATATTCCTTTACATGATCTTCCATTTAAACAAAAACTATTCACAGAAGTAAAGGGGAGTGGACATAATGTTTATAAATAGACATGAAACTTAAGGTTTTATAACAGAAACACTGTTAGGTTGAATAGGATTTATACTCAATCCATTTGGACCAAAAGCCAACAAATACTGTATATATTTTTGATTATTCATGTAATTTTCTCTGTAACAAATATTCTTTTATCAATGTTAAACTTGTCATTAACAAAACTAAACATTTATGTTGAAAAAAAAAAGTGTATACAACTAGAGTTTTCTTGTTTTGACACATTAAAATATGTCGATAAGAAATAACTACATTTGATTTTTGTGGCAAGCAAAAAATAAAAAATAAATTCCATTGGCCCAACTGTGCCATTATTAAAATGTTTAGCCATGTATAAGTCTTAAATTTCATTTATAATGGTCTTAAAAAGTCTTAAATTTGACTTGAAACCTGCAGAAACCCTGCTTAATCAAATTTTATAATTATGCACATAGATAATTTACTTAATAGTTTTAAAGCAATGACTTTGCCCTTTTAATTAAAGTAATTTAAAGTAAAAGTAATTGCTTTAAAAGCAACCAGTTTACTCCCTTTTTTTCAAAGCCAACTGATTGCTTTTTACAGTGTAGGTTCAAATTGAAATTCATATAAGGTATATTTGGTTTCTGACACACACTGAAACAACAGACCAATCACAATAGACTCTGCCATCTGACCAATCAGAGCAGAGTACTGTACAGCAATCTGAGTAAATCTAAGTAGTTTTTTTGTGTTTTTCACAGTGATAATGTTAGTCTTGTTTTAAATCTGCTACTTTGCTGACGCACAGGCATTTAGGGCTCCGCCCTCTTTTAAAAAGAGCACAATCTCATTTGAATTTAAAGCGACAGGCACCAAAACGGCACAATTTGAATCAAAGTCTAAAAGCGGCAGTTTCAAAAAGTTGTAAAACATTATTTGTGGCATATTTTGAGCTGAAACTTCACATATACACTCTAGGGACATCAGAGACTTATTTGGCATTTTGTAAAAAGGGGCATAATAGGTCCCCTTTAAGTCATAAAATCAAAAGTTCAAAAGTCATAACTCAGGAAACAGTCCAGCCCTATAAAGGTTAACTAAAATTACTAATGTGACCTTATTGCATCTGTTACTAATAACATAATGTCTTATTCAAACTGTGTTCATGATATATGCATTTAAAGAACATGATCCTCCACAATACATGCACCGTTTTAGCAATAACTACAGAAATCCCAATCCCGTCTGAATCAATACACAAAAATCACAGACATCATCTGCTAATAATTGAAACTCAGCTGTTGTTTGTAAAATGAATCTGGTCAGAATAAAAGTGCGGAGATGAATTTCACTGCTCTTAGCTTTGATAACACATTCATCTTTCTACATGCAGACCAAATAAAATATATGATTGTGGTTAGGGACTTGTTTAGTTTATTTCTGGTTTGAAACAATTGTCCTAGGCTCTCTGCTGACATGGCAAGTCTCCAAAAGCACAAAGCAACCTTTTTGCAAAAGCTGGAGAACATACTTTGCGCTCCTATATTGGCTTTAAAGCATAAAGTATCAACATTTGTGTCACAGACGCATTTCATTGCTCAATAGCTATGTTTCCATCCATCTGTTTTATATGCACATTTTGGAATATCTTGGAAATTACAGGATGTGCATACATTTCAAAACTGCACATGTGCAAAACGGAGTAGGATAAACTACTTTTATTAAATAAATTACTAAAAAAAACACATTTACTACATACATTCCAGTATGCGCATTAAAAAAGTCAAGATTTTGTTTTGGTCTTTCTAAAAAGTATGTCATCACAGTGGTTCAGCATCATTATTATTATTATTATTATTATTATTATTATTATTAATATTATTATTATTACCTCCAGAACTGTCTTCAGCAGTAAAGTCTAGAAGGGATACAGCTGCAGCCGGAAGTTAATGATAATTACAACAATATTACTGTACAATAATACTGTTTTTGCATTACAGTGAGGTTGTTCAGGGTTGGGGTAGGTGCTACTAAAATGGATAAAAGGTGAAAAGATAGATAGATAGATAGATAGATAGATAGATAGATAGATAGATAGATAGATAGATAGATAGATAGATAGATAGATAGATAGATAGATAGATAGAT